>CAUYON010046281.1:0-57458 GCA_963573935.1 Arctocebus calabarensis
GCTCCCACCCAATGCCTGTTCTGCGACCCTGAGGGTGGAGCTTGCCAGGGCAGTTCTCCCACAATGGCTCCACACAGCCCACCACCAAACACTGGCAGCTCCGTCTGGCTTGGTGGCCCAGTCTGGGGCCCCAGACAACACTCACAAACCCCTGCACTCCTGCCCAAGGTCTCCCAAGGCAGTTCAACTGAGTGCCAAGTCCATAAGAAACCCCAACGGCTCACAGGCAAGGCCTTTCCAGCCTGCAGTCCCACTGTTGCCCCACCCACAGCTGCTGACAGGATCAGACCAAACGAACAGACGCAACCACTTGCCCAATCTCCGCTGCTTTAGCCTTCCTCAGGGTGTCCAGAAGCCTCACACTGTCTCCCTTTGTCCCTAAAGGGAAGATTCTGGGCAGATCCTGCCTGGCAGAGATGCCTGAAGTCCTTTCTCCCCAGTCTCACCGTGCCCAGCCGCAAGGAAGCTGTTACTCGTCTGCCATCTTGCTCCACCCATGACAAAATTCATTTTCAATAAGTTAGGAGTCTTTCTAATTTAAAGGATCCAATTTTTGGCCATTTTCTTTTTTATCATTTGGGATTCATTGAGGGTACAAAGAATTAGTTTGCACTGATTGCATTTGTTAAATAAAGTCCCTCTTATAATTGTGTCCCACCCCTAAGAGGTGTGCCATTCACAATGACCCCCCCAATCCACTTCCCTTCTCCCCTCTGCCTGCTACCTCATTCCCCTACACCAGCCCTTATATTAGCTCATCTATTGCTGTTGGCCATTTTCAAAGTTATACCTATTCCAAGGTAACTTAATAGCCTGCCTCTTCAGAGAAGAAATGACCCCAAAGATCCCTTCATTTTCCTAGAAATAAAGTATGCCCCTTCCTTAATGAATGGGACTTTTTATGACAAAAGCTCTCCAGAGCTTGCCACTTTCAGAACACAAATATTTTGAATTCCCAACCATTTTTATTCTGGCCACCAAATATAATCCAAAAATGGTATACCCTGGATGGTGGCGACCAAGAGGGAGGGCTCCCACATGGTCAAGGACAATAAAATGAAGTGAGAGGGAACTCCCTCCTATACTCCTCTTTATGATAGAACAACACAGAAGGACAGAACAAAAGAAAATACCATTTCTGGGAAGAAAGGTTCCAAACGACAATGAATTCATATCATATAACCAAAAGTACACCAGAGTCACTGTACCACGACTAGTCACACAAATCTTTTTTCTCTCATTAATCAAAACAGACAACTAGTGATCTTTACTGTTTGCTCAGTCTGTTTGCACAGAGAGAGAGAAACCAGGAGCCCAGCAGGTAAGAAATCCTTACCCTTTTGCTGGCTTTGTCAGGATTCCTGTTTTTTTTTCACTGAGGTTTTCCAGAAGAACAGAGTGGCTTTCATCACCATACTTGCTGTACCAGACTATAGGCAGCAAGGCACTTGCCCCCCAAGTTTCATTGAAAATTCACCGACATGAGGCAGATTGCATAATAGGAGGAAAAAGACACAAAGTTATTTAACAAGGGTATATGAGACCCCACAGAAGGAAGATTCCACTCCCCATCAATGTTTAGAAGCTTATATGCTGTTCTGGTAAAATGCCAGAGTGGAGAAGAGGAATTCTATAGCTAGACAATAAAGGATTACGAGGGAGGATGAGTGGATGGGGAAGACGGATTAACTGGTAAATAGTTCGCTTTGATGAGGCTGAGAAAGAGGATATTATCTTCTCAAAGAAACTGTTCTGGGGAGGGGGGTGATAGCTCATGCCTGTAATCCTAGCACTTTGGGAGGCCGAAATGGGTGGATTGCTTGAGTTTAAGAGCCCCAGAACAGCCTTAGCAAGAGCAAGACCCTGTCTCTACTAAAAATAGGAAAAAAATTAGCTGGGTGTTGTGGAGGTTGCCTGTAGTCTCAGCTACTCAGGAGGTTGAGGCAAGAGGATTGCTCAAGCCCAAGAGTTTGAGGTTGCTGTGAGGTATGATGCCAGGGCACTCTACCCAGGGTGAAAGAATGACACTTTCTCAAAAATAAATAAATAAATAAATAAATAAATAACTGCAAGACTGCTATGGTGTTGGTGTCTCCCCCAAAATTCATGTGTTGGAACCTAATATGACTCTTAGATGCACAGTCATACAGAAAGCAGAACTTTGGTAGCTTGGGGGTAACACTTAGAGTTAGAATAAGATTTGGGCTTATTTTCCCTCTTGTATCCATAATAATATTTTTTTGACATAGTGACATATTCTACCTGCTCTTTATATGATAGATCTTTTCCCCCACTACATTGTAGTAAATTAGTTCTTGTATACAGACATTTGTTCATGTTGGAGAATGACTAACTAGTCGGAACATCAGTAAATCCCTGGAGGCCCTGAAATCAGAAAATGAATGAGGCTGTCATAATCACATCTTCCCTTGCTGACACTATGTGATGGTTAATTTTATGGCTCAACTTGAGTGCTCCAGGGGATGCCTAGAGAGCCAGTGAAACATTATTTCGGAGTGTGTTTGTGAACATGTTTCTATGAGAGATCGGCATTTCAGTCAGTGGACTGAGTGAAGACCACCCTCATTAATGGTATTTGACATCATCTAATCTGTTGATGACCTGAATAAAACAACAAGATGGAAAAGCAGAGGAAGGGTGAATTTTCTTCTCTGTCTGAGCTGGGACATCCATCTCCTCCTGGCCCTCACCACTTCCCAGCCCAGTTCTCAGGCCTTTGGATAGGGACTGAATTACTCCACTCACTTTCTTGTTTCTCCAGCTTGCAGGACAACAGATTATGGAACTTTCTCTCATCTGTGATCTCACAAGCCAATTCTTGTTTTCAGATGTGTGTGCATGCTTGTATAGATGCTATTGGTTCTGTTTCTCTGGATAACTCTACTTAATATATGCTGGAAGGATCTGCTGTCTGTGGCAGGTGGTACACAGACATGGCTCTGACTATATCTTCCCATGGTATATGACATACATCAAATCAAAGCTAATTCTTCCCAAAATCACTGCTATAATTTCTCTGTCCTCTTCGAAGCATCCCTTCCTTCTTACCCAGACTTTTCTACTAAGGATGGTCAGTGAAGTGAAGAGACTAGGGTGACCTAACCATGGTGTCTTGCTAAGGACAGCTATGGAGGACATCTCTGAAGGCCTCTGAACAGAGAGCCCTCTGCAGCTTTTCAGCTCCAATAAATCATATTTCTCAAAAGGGTACATTTTACAGCCTCAGTGGTGTGCATGCTTATGTGTGTGGGTGGTGTTCAAGATCAAGATGTGAGTTTTTTAAACAAACTTTAAAGTTTTTTTAACCAAAGGTCTTTGCAACTGGTAGAGTCATTCTGTAATATTGACTCTGTGCTAGTCTCTTTATATAATCTTAGAAATGGTCATTTTCTACCAGTCACAGTCTTTAAACTCTAACTAAAATAACACTAAATTCCCAGGGCTGCTGAGATGTCAATAAAAGCTACCATGCGTCCCAGTGGTTTCCTCTCTAATGCAACAATTCTCACTTCTCTGTCTCTCTGCTTGGGAAGGTATGTTTCTTTTCCTTTGCTGATGGTAAAAAACACTGCTGAGAGTTAGAACAACTATATCCGTTCTTGATGACATTGACTTCAACATTCTGATATTTGGGACTTAAATCCTCAATGTCTAGAGCTGGTGGACAATGTAAATCGGACTCTGTTAGCAAAGGGCATGCACAAAGGGATGGAGTTAACTAAGCTGCCAGCAGACAGATGAGCATCATAACTCTCCTCCATGTTTTTCCTTGAGTTTATTTACTGAGCACCTACTGTGTGATAGGCATAGTGCAGGGCAGTAGGAGGAATTTCTAGATGATTGACTTTGTCCTCAAGGAATACTCAGGCTTGGAAGAGGGACAGATACATAAAGAAACTACTTCTTGATAATATGATGATCATGCTTGGTGTAGAAGGAATAGAAAGCTTCCTGAAACAGATCATCATTGAATTGAGCCTTGAAGGATGAATAAAAATTACAAGATACAAAATCAAAAAATGTTCCAGATATAGAGAACTGTATGGACAGAGAATAAAGAAGCTGTAGACAGTTCCATATTGCTACTTTACAAGGTAAGGAGTCCTGGAAGACAAAGACAGCAAATAGAGCGTGATCTGTACAGCCTGGATTTTATTCTACAAGCCTTTTTCACATCATGGCATGAGTAGTAAATGACACCTGCATAGAATACAGGGGTAAATCAATGAGGCTGCTCACAGCTTGGTCTCCTTTTTGAACTACAGGGATCAATATTCTTGCACACCTATAATCTAACCCAGTACACAGGTGAGGAAAGTCTGCAAAAGAAATAGAGAGCCATTAAAAGCTTTGAAGGAGGTTATGACACGGTGTCATCATGTATTTTAAATTACTCACATTAGCTGCAGTGTGGAAAATGGCTTTACTTAGGATTTGACCATAATCCATAATCGTTTAGTCAAGAGCTGAGGAGGCCTGAACTGGGTCAGCAGTTGGACAGATAGAGAAAAGGACCAGTTCTGAAAACACTTCAGGAAGGAAGCAAAATTGGCTAAACTTAGTAACTTAATACTTGTAGAAAATCAGAGAAAAAATGGGAGTCTAGAGCAACTCTCCCATGTGTGGCCTAGGTATTGAATAAATGCATAAATACAAAAATCTATTTTCTCCAAAAGATTAAGATCTTTCCTCATTCATCACACCACACATATTTAGCTAGAGTGTCTTATTTTTCTTTAAGACTTTCTACTTCAGACAAGCAAAGAAAACACAGGAGACTTTTGGTATCCTCTCTTCTTTCTCAAAGTCCTATTTGAACTTCAGAAACAATGTTCTTGAAGAGACATAATTAAAAACTGAAAAAAGAAAGGAGGGAAGCTTGTCTCTCAATTAGCTACAAGATAGTATGTAGATCAAGAGCATTGGTGATCTCAATCAATGGCTCCCTTGTGGTCATGTCCTTTGCAGCTCCTCCCTAAAATAGGTAGAATGTATTTCTCATCCCTTGAATTTGGTCTGGCATGGAGACTTGCTTTTGCCTTCAGAAGTGAAGATGGACCAGATGTAAATTGAGCCTCCAAGAGGCTTTGCACACTGACACTTCTCTCTTATTGATCCCTTGCCTCCTCCATGAGACTAACCCTGGGATCACTTCCTGGATGATGAGAGGTCACAAGGAATGGAACTAAAAGGCCCTAATTTTCAGCCAACCACCAAAAGCAGAACTGCACAGGTGAAGGGAGAAAGGGAGGGAGGGAGGGAGTGGAGAAAAGATAGGCCAATCAATCAGATATTCTGTGTGACAATCTGATATTAAATTTTCCTTAGTGATATCTCTCCCTCTCTCTCTCTCTTCTCTAGTGCTTTAAACTTTCTATTTGTTCTTCCTAAATAAAATCTCTTTGTTACCCTGAAAATAAATAAATAAATTCTCCTTTGTGTGGAGCCCCTTTGCCATCTGTCATATCTTAGGTTACTAGAGGGAACCTTGCAGAAATAGCTCCTTATCTCTTTCTAAGACATCAGGTCTCAAGATAAAGGTTTAAGTCTGGTTTGCTTCAAATGACCTTGAAATAAATGAAGCTAGCCACTGGGCAATATTGGTTACAACACCTCATACCTCTAGGAAGCATCTTTCTAAATCGTTCTAATGTGACTTTAGATATCCTAAATGGTAACATGAACATTGTCTGGGAGTTGCAGAAAAAGTTCAGAAGACCACCACACGGGCATACATCTATACTGAGCCCATCAGGGCATGGCTGGCCTGATTTCAGGTGACACTAATGAGTTCTAAATGCCCCAAGAACTAAACTAAAATTCTCCTTCTAGAAAACCAATGTAAGAAGCATAACAACAAATGCAATGCATGGGTCTTGTTTGGATCGGACAGACAAGGGATGAAATTTTATTATGGATTGGGTATAAGATGATATGCAGGATTTGTGGTTGTTTGGGTAGGTGTGATAATAACATTGTGGTTAGATAGAAAATTAAAAGAAAATGCCTACCAATGATATATACTGAAATATTTACAGGTATTTAATTTTTAAAAACAGGACTTACTTAAAAAAAATAAAAAAAATTCCAAAAAAAGTTGGGGGAAATAACTTTGATCCGTACCAGCTATATCCCAGAGGTGTAGAAGCCCATATAACTTACATATACCTGTGTGTCCAGGAGGAAATTTCCATCATAAAGCTCTGTTTTGCTTCTATTTAATCCATTGACTCCACCTATTAGCTTTGAGTTCCCAGCATCATGTAAAGCCAAGATGCATTAGAATTGGGAATGAGGTAGGGCTGGTTAAGAGGTAGAGTCCTTTTTAAATCATTGACTTGTTGTAGTTATATAATAACCATAGATGCCATTATTTGGTGTTCATTACCCTTCAGGCACTGAGCTAATAGTTTTACAAACATTGACTT
Organism: Arctocebus calabarensis; assembly: GCA_963573935.1. Classification (NCBI taxonomy): domain Eukaryota; kingdom Metazoa; phylum Chordata; class Mammalia; order Primates; family Lorisidae; genus Arctocebus; species Arctocebus calabarensis. Next base: position 6,450 of record CAUYON010046281.1, read on the forward strand.
ATTCAGTCTTCACCATAAATCTGTTTAAGAGCATAAAGAAGAGCCCAGATGCTGACTCGAGACCATTTTTCCAAAAACTACAAAAAATTACTCTAGTTAAACAAACTGAAAAATCCTCAAAAGCCTCGGAGGCAGGTTTCCATGAATTGCTGTAATTTTTATCTATAAAGGTATAGATAAAAAGGATATCTTTTATATCCTTAAAAGTACCCAGAAAAGCATGACTATGATGATAATCATGGCTAGCATTTATTGAGCACTTACTCAATAGTGTGTATTAGGTGTACAACCCAGTGTACCAGGCTGTGTTGTAAGCACTTTCCATGTATTGTCTCCCAACCAGCTATAAGGTAATATGTAGATCAAGGGTATTGATGATTTCAATCAATGGCTCCCCTGTGGCCATTTCCTTTGCAGCTCCTCCCTAAAATAGGCAGAATGTATTTCACATCCCTTGAATTTGGTCTGGCATGGAGACTTGTTTTTGCCTATAGAATGTGGTCATCAGAAGTGAAGATGGACCAGATCTAAGCTGACACTCCAAGAGGCTTTGCACACTGACACTTCTGTCTTTTGGATCCCTTGCCTCCTTCATGAGACCAACCCTGGGATCATTTCCTGGATGATGAGAGACCACAAGGAGTGGAACTACGAGGCCCTAATTCTCAGCCAACCACCAAAAACAGAACTGTACAGATGCACAAGGGAGCCGAACCAAGACCAGAACTCCCCAGTGGAGCCCAGCCAGCCTAATCTGTCAAACTCTAGAACTGTAAGTTTAATAAATGGTTGTTTCAAGTCATTAAGTTTTGAAAGGGCTGTACAATGCAACAAAAGCTAACTGATATAAGTACTGCTATATTCTTCATTTTATTGATGAGAAAACATAGAAAGGTTAAATTACTTGCCCAAGGTCACATATTAAGTGGTGGAGCTGAGACACATCTCCAGAAATCTACTCTAACGTCTGTGCTGCTTGATGCAGGCTTGTTCAGAGCACATGATCTTTGCTAAAGGAAAGGAGCAGGATTAGAGGTTATTAGCTTTAGGAACTCAATAGGATAAATTATATCCAGGGTGGGTTCATTACAAACACCTAGCAAGATGGTATCCCCATCTGTCTTAATTAGGTAGAGCTATGATAACAATATACCATACACTAGGTGGCTTAAACAGCAAAAGTTTATTTTCTAGAAGTTGGGAAGTCTGAGATCAGAGTGCCAACACGGTCAGGTTCTGGTGAGGGCCCCCTTCCTGGCTTGCAGAAGGTCACTTCTGTGTCCTCACATGCAGGCAGAGTGTGAGTGCAAGCACTAATCCACCACGGGAACCCTTCCCCCATGCCCTTATCTAAGTTTATGTATCTCCCAAAGGACCCATTTCCAGATACCATCACAATTACAATTGGGAATTAGGGCTTCAACATATGAATGTAATGGGAGGGGGAATGAAATTCCCTCCTTCCTCATGACTCCAAGCACATCTTCCCAGAGCTGTCTGACCTTCCCAGGAGGAAGAATCTTTGTCCTGCCTGGATGTAACTGCCATGAGACAGGAGTGACATTTGATTAGATTATGTTGATTTCTGAAGGAGCCCAGTTGGGATCCTGAGAAGCAGTGATGTGGCAACGGAATTCAGAAGGTCAGAAGAATGTTAAGTAGCATCTACACTTAAGCCAGAGAGCCACAGTAAAATTTTGTTTTATCTTAAAAACCATGGAAAATCAGTGGTGAATTTTAAGTAAGGAAATAACATGACTATATTTATACATTTAAGAAATCCAGGTTACAACCTGGGGAATGGGCTAGAAGCAACTGATTGCAACTTGGAGATAGGCCAATTCAGAGTTACAGCAATCACCCAGAAGATGACAGTGGCTATAGTGGGATTGCCTCCGAGGGAATGGAAAGAGATGGAAGGGTCCAAGTCTTCCAGTGCTCTTCAGAAGACAGGATCTGCAGTTGCCCAGTGAGCGACAAAGCAAATGGAAGAGAGGGAAAAGTGAGGACCAGACAACTGCAGGCCCCCAGAACATAACTGACAACCAAGAAACTCTCCCATCCCACAGAGTCTCTAAGTGACTACTGAGCAGTTTTTGGAAAAGGTTCCTATGGAGTGTGAATTTCTAATGCAGAGCTCTAAATCACCCTATCTGCAGAGAATAAAGGCGGGCTTAGAGAGAAAAAATGTCATAAATTACACAGCCACTTGTCTTGACAGCATTAAAAATAATCTGTCACCTGCTCCTAACTTTGTTCTCAGTTACAAAGACCATTGTTTGAGTGAACAAAGAATGTAAGGAATCTGGAAAGAACTGTTTACTCAGAGAAACTGATAAGAGCTCAGACTGGAGAAGACCTGCATGTGAATGAGAAAGGGATGGGCAGCTCCAAGCACACGCATGCTCTCTGCAGCAAACAGGGAGACCAACTCAAGCTCACTGTCACCAACGTATCTTCAAAATATTCTAAGAATGACTTGGCTTCGCAGTAATAACCATTTCCCATGAGGAACCAGAAATTCCCCTCCAAGGACAACAACCTGATAGTGATGCAGGACAACTCAGGGGCTTCCAACTTGCTCCATCAGACACATTTTGTCAGTGTACCCTCCTCTCAGCTGGGTCCCACACTTCCGTGCATAACACTGGACTCCAGCAAGCATGGATTCCAGGCAGATTGAGGTCACTCAACATTAGTTGGCCCAACTAACTCCGTCTTGAAAAGCCATTCTGTGAGACACTGTTACAGGTGGACTTAACACAGATGAGAGAGACACATGCTACAGGCTTTTCCTTGCACCAGCCCAATTACAGACACACCCGAGAGTCATATGCTGACACTCCAATAAGAACCTTCCAAGAGAGTCCCTATAATGAGATAAAATCTTTAACATCCTGATGAAAACAGAAATTTGGTGGTTCTGGGTAGAAACCAGATCATCAGCTCCTCAGCCAGCTATCTAAGACCAGTCCCTCCCCAAACCTCCGCTAACATCATTTAGATCTTAGTCCACTTGCACGCAAGTGTAAAAATAAACAATGCCGGCTTTCTTACACTTTGGTCTTGAATTCTCTGATATGCTCCTTTCTTCAGTTTTTACCTATCTATTTTACAGAAATTCCTCAGAAAAGAGAAGTGTTCAAGAATGGAATCTGTGCATACAGAAACTGACAGGATTTTTTAAGGAGTTGTTTGATTCTGCTTCCTATTGTTGGCTCCCCTACAAAACTCAGGATGGCCACCTTAGTAGAGATGACGTCCTCATTAGAATCCCCTCCCCACACTAATACTAGAGCTCTAGTCTCCACTAGCTAAACAATTGCTTTAGGTTGTGAATGTTCTTTGTCTTGACCTTTAACTTATGGTACTAAATCATCCTATGGACAGAAATTTGGCCAGTTCAGAAGGAGGGCTGTAGTAGATTCCAACAATCAAAAAGGCCAGCCAAGTCAAGGACAAAATGGGAGAAGATAGGAAAGATAGAATGTATAGATAAGAGCAAAGACCTGCCCTACAAAAACAAGATAGCCTTAGCCGTTACAGAAGGACTTGTGGTCAGACCAGAAGACAGACACAGAAAAAGCTGAGAAAGGAACAGAAATGCTTAGAGGACTCTCTCCTTGAAGAATGAAATTTCATTCTGTTCAATAAGAGGTTAGGTCTCACTAGAATGTGACCTCATCTATGACAGATTGCATTGTACAATGAAACACTGTTTTGAAGTAAATCTCCCCTACTCCATAAAAATGACATTTTATGGCTTGTCTTGCTAATTTTTCACCCATTTAGATTCTGCCTGACAGAGAAAGTTGACATTGTTAAATAGTAGTATATACTCTGAACTCTCTCAACTTCTGAGAAAGCACCCCACTGCTGTTGTATACATTGACTCAAGTTAAATATTTGTAACATGAATATGGGGAGAGTGCCCGTTGTCATCTAGTTATCTGAAAGCACAGAAATCAATTCGCTTTTATCAAAAAACAGCCTATACCCTGGGTTTAAAGTCCTAAGGGACTTTAAAATGGTATAATACTTTATCATGCCCTGAATGATGAATTTACCATTTTATAAGAAAATAAAAACCAGCAAGGGCCAGGGCCTTATCATCAACAACAACGTCTCATTTTTCAGATTTTGGTGGCATCAGAGGAATAAATTATTCAGATTTTGTGTGTACATCAGTTACCTTTCACCCTTGTGTACAGATTATGTGTGTAGAGTGAAAGAGCTCAGGAAATTTTACCCTAAATATGACTCCTGGATAATTATTTTTTGAGACAGAGTCTCACTATGTCATCCTCAGTAGAGTGTCGTGGTGCCACAGCTTACAGCAGCCTCAAACTCTTTTGCCTCAGCCTCCCAAGCAGGTGGGGTGGGACTACAGGTGCCCTCCACAATGCCCGGCTATTTTCTTATATGTGTGTGTGTGTTACTGTTGTCATTGTTGTTTTGCGGACCCTAGCCAAGTTCAAACCCACCAGCCCCGATGCGTGTGGCCAGCACCCTAACCACTGAGCTATGGGCGCCAAACCAGACTCCTTGATAATTTCTAGATAAAAAGGCATTGGAAGGGCTTTCCCTCTGTATAACCCCAACTGATGGAACAAAAGATCAAAAACATCAATGGACCTCCCTTCCTGTTACCTTAACATATTGCAGATTGCAACCATATCTAGCCCAATCATTTAAAAAAGAATACCCATTAGTCCGGTTAATTTAATGTACTCAGATTAATTTAACTTGCAAAGAGAATCACAACTCAAGCAGTTTCCCTCATCCATTTTTTCCTCCCTAGTACCATTTGTCACCCCTAAACAGAATTACCTGTACTCTTCATTTCCCCTCCCCTTCATAAAGACAGGTATAAAAATATCTGAACTTCATTGGGATATTGAGTAATAATTCTGTGATTCTTTCCATGAGTAGGCTAAATAAAACTTTCTCTCCTAATCTCCTTGAATTGTGAGTTAATCTTTCAGTGAACTTTCAGGGGAAGAGTAAGTTTCCCCTTACCCTAAAGAGGTAATACTAGTAACAGGAAATACTCCTACCATTTTGTTCTCCCTCCTTTGGCATTTCAGAGGCCATTTTGGGTAATACTTGGCAGTTTTCCCAAGTCTGGAAAACAGGCACCAAAACTATTTTTAAAGTTAATTTTCAGAGGCAAGTTTACTTGGCAATGTGATCTCATAGAAGGAATTTGAGATCTGCAATCATGTGGTCTATGTTGAAGTTCTAGTTTGGCTCTAATCAGCTGACTACCCTGATCACTTGGAGTTCCTGTTTTCATAGCTGTAGAAGAAATGCTAATGGCCTCAGATGGTTCTGATAGGAGGTCATAGGGAGTCACGTCAAATGAAAAGTGAGATGCAAAGAGTTCTGTGGCTGTGCGCTATTACCTAAGGCTCAGTGTCTAGAGCTTGCTGAAGTCTCAGAAATGCATGAATAATGGGGTAAGAATAAGGATACTCCAGTCTCAGACTATATCTCAATACAAATATCGGTTTTCCCTTCAGCAAAAAAGGTATACACCTTCTTTCCTTAACATATGCCTACTCACTAATGTTCCTTACCAGACAAAGGAGCAGTATATCAAGAATCAAAAGGCTAAACTGACCTAAACTTTGCTAAATATTGGAATTAGCCAGGAACTTCTAAATATTCCAATGCCCAGTCACACCCAATATCAATTAAACAGAATGTCTGGAGATGGTGTTCAGGCATAATAAGTATTTTTTAAAGACCCTCGAATGATTCTACTACGCAGAAAAGTTCAGGACTTGCTTTCCAACTCCCTTCTATAGTAACCTAAGGTTACCTTTCAACTTCTTGGATCTAAACTATGACCAACTTTGAAAGGAGAATTGATGCCCATGACAATACTGAAGACTCTACACCTACCTACAGTAAGTCCAGGAGCCAAACACCCCCACCTCTTGCATCCAACTGGAAAGTATAAACCATGATAAGCCCAGGGATTCCAGGGGCAAGGAGGGGAGCCTGGAGTTGAGGAGAGCTCAGCGGACTCCTTCCCAAACTGAGTGAGTTACAAAGAAAACAGAAAAAAGATTTCAAGATCAAATAAGATTGGGCAATTCTGTGTTTGCCAAAAATAAGCAGAATTGTAAATCTGCTGGGGAATATTTTAGCAAGTGTTTTCATCATGAAAATCTTTTCGTTTTCTCAGAGCATTTCTAGGACTAGCGTTCTGAGCATATACTTTGAGAAACCTACAGCGGGGTTAGGATTTTGTTCCCTAGGCAGTATTCCACAGTGTGGGAGACATATTTACTTGTCACAGCTGGGGGTCAGAGGCTGTTACTGGCATCTGGTAGGAGGAGGTCAGAGATGGTAAACACCATACAGTGCTCAAGACAGCTCCCACCATAAAGGTGCCAGGCCCCAATTATCAACAGTGGCACAGCTGGAAATCTACTGCTCAGAGTGACCCCTTCTCCCATAGACCATCCTCAACTCATAGTCTCAGAAATTAGAGGTGATGAGATAGCAAGAAAGACAGGAGAGAGAGGAGGAAGAGAAAAAGGAGAAAGAAGGGGGGAAATGAAAGAAAAAAAGACAAGAGTAGAGGCAGAGGCAAGAAACGGACTGGGGAAAAAGGAAAGAAGTCAGATTCATAACTGCCAAAACCTGGAAGCAACTAACATGGTGCTCAGCTGGTGAACAGATAAATAAATGATGGGGGCATCCAGACAATGGAATATTATTCAGTGCTAAAAAGAAATGAGCTATCAAGCTATTAAAAGGCATGGGGGAAACTTAATTGCATATCTGAGTGAAAGAAGCCAACTTGAAAAGCCTCTATGGTGTACAATTCCAACTATGCAACATTCTGGAAAAGACAAAACTATGGAGATAGTAAAAATATTCGCGGTTGCCAAGGGGTGTGGGTGAGGGAGGAGCAGGCAGAGCACAGGGTGGGTGTTAGGGCAGTGGAAGTGCTGGGTATGACGTGTCATTACACACTTGTTCATCCTGGGGAGCAAACCCCAATGTAAACAGTGAAATCTGAGCGACTGTGAGGCGTCCAGGCAGGTTCAAAGATGGTCACTCAGGCACCACTCTGGAGGGAGGGTATGTGTGTGGTGGGGGGCGGGATTAGACAGGAACTTCTGCACTTTCTCCTCAATATAACCGTGAACCCAAAACTGCTCTAACAAATAAAGTCTACTTTTTCTAAAAAGCAAGAAAAAGACGGCAGAGCAGCACACTGGCGTTGACCGGCCCCAGCCTCCTCACCCCTTTATTACTTCTCTGCGTTTGGGAAGGCGGATGACGCTGCTCTCCCACGGGCGTGAACTGGTGGGCGAAGGCGAGGAGGGCTGAGGGAAGGCAGGGGTCTCTCTTCCGCCCAGTCCTGTGCCCGAACCCCTGTCCTGGCGCACCGCGGAGGCCTCAGACCCTGCTGGGCTTCTTGGGGTCTTTGCTCTTGGCTGGCATGAAGGCGTACAGCTCCTCGATGAGCATCTCCATGCGGGCGGTGACCTCGGTCACCGTGTCGATGACCAGCTTCTGCTGCAGCTTCAGCTTGTTGTTCTCCCACAGGGCCTTGTTCTCCTCCTGGAAGATGCGGTGCTCCTCCCGCAGCACGTGCAGGGCCCTGTTCTCCTCCTGCAGCAGCCGGTTCTCCTCCCGCAGGGCCTGCAGCGCCTGGTTCATCTCCCTCAGCAGCTGCAGCGATGGGCCGTCGGGCAGGCCAGGGCCCGCCTTGCTCTCCTCCTCCCCTGCGGGCCCGGCCAGGTTGCTGACCATCTCCCGCAGCGCGCGCAGCGTTTTGGAGTCCTCCTGCGGGGTCGAGGTCCCTTTGGTCTCCTCGAACGAGGCGCAGAGGCCTGAGCTCTGGTCGGGCAGCAGCCCAGGGCTGTGCGACTCCTCGTGCGGCAACGCAGCCGGCTTGCTGTCGTCGGCGGGGGCCGCCTTGTCCTCCCCAGGGCCCCAGTAGGCCTGCCTCTGCTCCAGCAGCTGCTGCAAGGCACGGTTCTCCTCCCGCAGCAGCTGCAGGGTGCTGCTCTCCTTGTTGCGGTGCACCTGCGGGGCGGCCGCGTCCTTCTTGGCCAGCTCCGGGGACGCGGCGTCCTTGTGCAGCAGCGGCGAGGACGCCCGGCTGTCCTCCCGGCCCAGCGTGGCCTTGTGCTCCTCCCAGAACACCTGCAGGATCTTGTTCTCCTTGCGGAGCGTCTTGTTCTCCTCCCGCAGGGCCTTGTTCTCCTCCCGCAGGGACTTGTTCTCCTCCTGCAGCAGGCACTCCTTGGCCAGCCGCTTGTGGTGCAGCTTGTGGTGGAACGATGGGGACGGCGAGAAGTAGGGCGACTGCAGGCGGCAGCTCTCGTTCACCCAGCGCCCGTCCTGGAAGACGAACATCTCATCGCTGAGCTGCACGCGCGGCGGGTTGTAGTCCAGCTCCAGGTCGGCCTGCGAGGTGGGGCGCTCCATGGGGTCCGTTGGCACCGAGGAGAAGCGGTTCAGCGGGTAGGAGTGCTGGCTGGCGACCCTGCGGCTCGGCCGGGGCAGGGCGGCCTGCCTTGCGCAACGAGGGGTGGAATAGAGGTTGTGCAGCCTCAGGAAGGGCTCAGCAGTGCCCCTCTGCGGAGAGAGCAGGGAAGCCCAGTGTTAGAGACAGACCCACACGCCCAGGCCGGCGGCAAAGCCAGAGACCGAGACACCCCCAGATAAACGCAGCCTGATAGCCTGGCCCCGCCACTGTGGGCACTCTTACTTCCCGGGCTCCTCTTTCCTCTGGGGGTCCTCCCAAGGAAATACAGCTGCTACTTTCTGTTACACACAGGCAGTTCTGCTCTACAGAGTCACCTCCAACTCTGGATTAACGAATGCAGAACCTTCGCTCCCAGGGAGATACAGGACTAGGTTCCTGCGAGCCTCTAGCCACGACATTTTTGTCAACCGATCAATAAATAACCTCGTTTTTGCGTGTTTCTGTTTAAACACACCTTAATTGACAGGTATGGCAGCAGCACTGTCGTTCCTGCCCGGATATAACTTGTCCATCCCCTTGTGATTGAGGGGAATATTACACAGCACCTAGCTTTGGATGGCTTAGAAGTCATTTTTTATTTTATTTATTTACTTTTAATTTTCAGATTCACATGAAGGTACAAACTATTAGATTACAATGTCTGCATTTGCTAGGTAAAGTTCCTGTTGAAGTTGTGTCCTGCACCCAGGAGATGTGCCCTGTACCCTTATCCTTTATCCACCGGGAGCACACAATCCTCCTCCCTCCTTCCTCCTCTCCCCTCCCCCCAACTTGATTTCTCTTGTGTGAGCATCTATTTGGAAAAGGAGAGAACATTAAAGAAAAAATGGAAAAATATCCACTGCTTCAGTCTAGCTGACTTACCAAACCCCCCCCCACCCAAAAAAAGATAAAAAAAACCAAAAAACCCCAAACACCTCTCTGGTTTTACCATCTTTCTCTGCTTTGGACCTGTAGGTTTAGTCAGATTCTCTGGACTATCTTTTATCTCTTGTGCCTGATGCAGAAAAGCCAATGTCCACAAGTTGTTTTGTTGTTGTTGTTGTTGTTTGTTTGTTTTGTTAACCAAACCAATACAATACAACAACCTTTTGGAATTTCACACAACTACAGAGTTAGTTGGTACTCAACATAAAAATACTCCTTCCTTGTAAAACACTCCCAAATTGCACTGGCAGGTCATTCCTAGTTCGTCAGATTCCATCGTGCATTCTCATTCTCCACACCTGGGCTAACTACTCCCATTAATGCAAACTACAGCAAAAAGAGAAAAATAAACAGTTTGGCAAAAACCTAAACATTCAACTGGAGTCAGTTCTGTTACATCTGCTGGGCTCCTCTTTTCTTTTGCTCACACTTATGAACTTGGAATGTCCACACCTGGCTTGACAGAAAGAGGTACAGCTCAGTGGCAGCTTGGAACCAGCCCAGGTTTGAATGTGGCAGAGCACCTGAGCCCAGCCCTGGAAATCAGGCTGAAACAAAGGTGTCCCAGAAATCCTCTGGAGAAGCAGCCTCAGCACCATGCCTGTCTCCAATCTCTTGGTCTCACCACTGAGGGGAGGCCTAGAGAAACAGCAAAGTTAGCAGAGGAGAGGTCCCTCTGTCACAGCACAGTGACTCTGGCTGGCGTCTTACCGCTGAAGACCTCTGGACGGAGACCTTCCTGATGTTTGACAGTGATCCATAGAAAACCCTTTATATGGAAGGGAACCCAGACGGAAACCTAAGGCAGCTGTCTCAACCCTCAAGCACCCCTGCTGGCAGAGCCTACTTGGGGTTTTTGGAGACTAAAGGGATGAGAGTGTGCAGTACTGGGAGTGATGGGTCCTGCTGCTTCTGAAGCACCATCTCAGCAAGGCTCTGTAGAGCCACCTCCACCAGCAGCTGCAAGCTGCTGAAGTCTTCTGTGTCCTGCTCTGGGCCTGTGGGCAGAGGCATATTGAAGAGTCCACCTGTGAGGCTTCTGGCTCAGCCCCAGTCAGCAGCGTGAGGCTGCTACCAGGGTCACCAGAGGCTTAGGGAGCTCCAGATCTCCCTGTGAGAAAGGGGCTGCTGGCTTTTCCCCTGGCTTGAGTGGAGTGGCATGGAGCACACAGACAGGGACGGCACATTGGGGGGGACTGGTACAGAGACAGCCAGAACTGAGAGCTGTTGCCCGAGGGCCATAGCTGAGGCCCTACCCCCAGTAGGAAATGGTGAATTGCTTAGGGTCTTTTCCATCCTTCCTAAGCACGTGTGGGAGAAGCCAACTCCAGGCATGGATGAACCAGTTACATATCTACAGCACTGACAAGTTGGTCTACCCAGAAATGCTTTGCTTCCACCCTCCCCACCCCTCTGCCCCAAGGCGTAGGTGTTATAGAGGTGCAAGTACAGACAGTTCCCAAGAATCTGCATAGTCTCCTTGGGCAGGTTCCCCCTGCACTTCTTCTTACAGGCCAGAGAGGAGGTCTTTGTCCTCACCTAGATCACTGGCTGATATGGTGTCTAGGTGCCAGGATGGACCTTGGATGGACCTTGGGCAAGCTTTTCCCAGTAGCTTGCGGGTCCACATGGCCTGGGGCACAGTGTGGGCATCCTGGCAGGGGGCAGAGGGCACTGGGGGAGTCCCTGTGTACCTGCAGGACCTGACACTAAGTGTGACAGCTCACAGCTGGAAAGCCCCGGGAGGCCTGACTCCTGATCCTCTCTCCTCCCCTCTGCACACACCTCACCCTTCCCCCACCTGGAAGCCATTTTAAAAACAAGGGACCCAAGAATCTGCAGTTCTGACCAGCTCCTTCTAAGGTCATTCTGGCTACCAGTGCTCAGGACAGCTTTGAGTTATGTGGATTTAGACATATGCCTAGATGAGGGTTACACCATGTTTAAGGACTGAGGAGCCAAGACTAGGAGGTCTCAAAGATTTTCCTTCTGTTTCTGATGCGCAGAGAGCTGCTCTCTCACCCTCTCTGACATCCAGATTTTTCACTAGTGAAAAAGAAGCAATCAGACTCCATGATCTTAAAGGCACCTTTCAACATGAAAAGTCAGTGAAATGTAGGTAAATGGAAGTAATAATATACTCCCTGCTTAGTTAACAACATTGTTGCAAGGATTAGATGGGATAACAAATGCAAACATGTTTTTAAATCCGCCAAGTGACAGAGAATTGTAAGGTACTGTTATTAAGTAGATTTCACTCATGCAAGAATTCTGAGATATATTCAAAAAGAAGTGAACAGGTGGAATGCACACTGAAAAAGAGGCAACAACTGCGGCAGTGTATTTAAATAAAAATAAAATCAGGATAGCTACTTCCAAATACATCAAAAGTATTTCATCCAAGTACATCAATGTTCTCCAGATATTAATGCCTTATTTCTTAGATTATTTTCACAATGGTACAGATAGAGGAGATGGAAAACAAGTCAGGTTATCTGTATTATGTATGTGTGGAGAGAGATACATCATTTGCATGGTGTATGAAGTTGGTTAGAATTCGTTAAGACTCAAAGAGCTAGACAAATAGAAGATGCAGTTCTGTGCCATTAACTTTGCAATAAGCACATGTCATTAACTTTGTAAGGATATGCTCAATCTTCCAGATAGCAAGGGTGTGAGGGCATTTTGCAATCAGAACCTTATTTAGTTTAAATAAATTCAGCTTCCATGGTATTCACATTTCTCTGTTGAGAAAGCACCTTTGAGCCTGTGGCTGAGTCAGGTATCAGGATGGCTCTCCATGTGGATAACACCTGAGATCCTGGAGTTCTGGGACGATGAGGCCAAGGCCAAGGAGTGAATCTGAGGAGGTCCTTCCATCCTTACACTAGAACCAGTCCAGAGATCCATCTCAACAGGATCTGGATCCAGAAGGGATTACTATGGAAAAAATGTGTTTTTAGTAAAACCACATGTATGTATCTGAATCCTGAGAAGGAAAGGGAAAAAGAAAACAAATATTGAGCCCCAATTTCATGCTAGGCCCTGAACTGAACATTCTGCCTATTGAATTCATTTAATCTTCACAACACTTACATATAAGACATGACTATTACTCCCATTTTACAGATGAAGAAACTGAAACTCAGAGAAGTTAAATAACCCAGCACTAGCTCACTCACTAAGATACAAAATCACATCCTGCTCTCTGACCTGACATGCAAAGTATGCATGTGGGAAATCTCTGTGGATTTATTAAAAGACTTGTCAAGATATTTTTTCCTTAAATTTTTATAATGAAATTTTAAATATATACAAAAAGAGAGAGAATAGTTTAATGAACCATGGACCATCACCCAGTTCCACAAAGTTTCTAATCAAGGCCATACCAATTTGTCTACATGTCCACGATGGCCTTTAACTCATGCCAGTCACCTGCCTTTATTCTATGTCCACATTCCAGACTGAGTACCCAAGGAACGTTCAACTGACCCCTGAAAAGAAATGCACTGGATAAAACCTTGCAACATGACAGATCCCTAGCTAGGCACAATCTGGTATTTGAGCTCTTGTCCTTTTACACACCATCAGGTGCCTTGGCCACATCATTTCACTTTCTGGCCTTAGTTTCCAATTCTGTATAATGAAGTTGGAGGCATTATCTCCACGTGCCCCTTGGCCTAACTTTCTCCAAACCAAGGGCTTTGCATTTGTAAAATGGAACCACAATGGCCGTAGTAGCCCTCTTTTACCAACCTCGATGGCATCTTGTCCTCTCCCTTAAGTGGCTGACCCTTCCCAAGCAGACCTTATGCCTTCTCTGCTCCATACCCACAGCACGTACTCCAGGAAACGTTGATGGACTAAGAGATCCACTTGATCTCCTTAATAGGAAACCAAATTGTCCTCTTATGACTGAGTCCTGGTACATTCTCCAGACAGGACAAGTAAGTGGTCAAGTCCATCATTGTCTCATGGCTTAATTTCTCAAAATACATAAATTTTTTTTTAATTTAATAGTCATGTATTTGTTTGAATAGATAATAGAAAAATACCTATTGCCAAGCCCATAATCCTGTGGATATTATTAAGGTGGGCCAAAGGAAGCAGCACTGTTCCTATTTCTGAAAGTGAGAAGATTTACGGAAAAATATCAAGCATACAGAGGCATTTTCAGCTATGACAAGAACCATGATTGAACTTTGGAGATGGGCGGTGCCTGTGGCTCAAAGGAGTAGTGCACCAGCCCCATATGGCAGAGGTGGTGGGTTCAAACCCAACCCTGGCCAAAAACTGCAAAAAAAAAAAAAAAAAAGAACTTTGGGGAAACATTGATCCAAATAAATTCTTACATTCATGTTTTCCTGTGATATTACTCTGATTGCAGTCAGAGCTAGCTGGATTTAATCCTCAAAGGAAAATTCTTGATCTTGTAGAATAGATATTCTTCCCTAACCTTTCTCCAACTTGGAATGTTCTTGCACCAATTTTTCCTCTACATTTGTGCCAATCAGCTGGCATAAACTTGACGTCTCCTGTGTTCTAAGCTCACAGACCCTACTGTCTGGGAACTTCCAGTCAATTTGAAGGATTGGTAAATAGCACCAATTATTTCTTGGTGCGAATGAGAGAAATCAAAGTGCAAGAAACATTAACACAGGCAGTGAGGTGTGGGGAATAGGGAGACTGGACATTATAACACCTGAAGAAAGTCCTGGCTAATTTCTAATTTCTGTGTCTTGGTTTCCGCATCTAGAAAATGCAGACACTAACACGATTCAGGGCCACCCATCCATTTCTGCAGGCAGTAAAACACCCAAGCCTGGGGAGTGCTATTCACAACTATTGTTGCAGTACAGGATCTGTACAACCATCCACAGCAATCTCACTAACATATGCCCTATTCATTTCAGAAAGTTTGTTATGGAATTCAAAAGTCAAAGGAGAATATATAACATTCTCTTTGTTTATAAAGAACTACAGATATGCAGGAGGTGTTATGGCATTTATAAGAGAAATTTCATCACATTTCCTAAAAGGAAAAGTGTATAGAACAAGAAAAAGGAAATAACACTGTGTGTCTATTATGTATCAGACAATATGCCAAATGCTTTCTGTATTCAAAATGTAATATCTCATCCCAAAGAATTGGCATGTTTCTACTTAAGCACAGCCAGAGTTTAAAACTAGGATATTTGACTCCAAACTCCATGCTCATTCTAGCACTCCACAATGCCCAGGTATTTATTTAGGTATGTTATATTATTACTTGCAAGGCTTCTCTTACATCCAGTCCCCCTCCCCAAGGACATTTACCTATCCTTTATAATATTATAAATTTATGATATTATATCATTTATAATAATATTAATAATATAATAATATTTATATTATTATAAATGATATATCATAAATCATAAATATTATTTATGGCTAATGTAAAATCATAAATATTATTTATGATTAATGTAAAATCATAAATATCATAAATATTATTTAATAATATTTAAATATTATTATTTATATGAATAAATTTCAGCTCCCCAAGGACAGCTACTAATCCTTTTTTTTTTACATCCCTAGTCCTGGGAATCAGAACAGCAAAGTTCACATACAATGAAGGTTTAACAAGTCCTTGCCATTGAATCAATCAACCAAAATGCACTGAAAGGTTGGGAGGAAATATTGAGTTGAATTAGACCATTAATATTTCACTATTTGGGCTTTAAAAAGTAGCAATTTCTTTTGTGTTAATATACACTATTTAGTGTGTTTTGGTAAAGCTATAGCCTCATTTCAACCAATATTTTAAAACTTTAAAATCATCCCGGGGCAAAGCTGTTACTGTGTGATGTGAAATCTGTAACAGTGGATGGGTTTCTCCCCATGTGAATTCCACAAAGCCCTGGGTCCATCTACGTACTCCTCTCAGAGCAGCGGTTCTCAACCTGTGGGTCGCAACCCACAAGAACTGTATTAAAGGGCTGCAGCATTGGGAAGGTTGAGAACCACAGCTCCCTCACATACAAGCTAGTTGTCTTTTGGGTCATCTTGCCTCTATAATCCAGCGATAGTAGAGGTCCTAAATTTCCAGCAGCTTTTGGCTCAAAAGTCCCACCTTTGACTGCTTCATTTCTTTGAATGTCACCTCTAAAATGAGCCTGAATATAGTTGCTCTGTCTACTTCCTGGGCTTGTAAAAGGATAAGAAAGTGGTAGCAAGTTGTCATAAAGACAGGCAGATGTCAGTTATACCGGTAAGGTGTAAAACATTCCTGGCCTAAACCACTATAGCAAATGCTGAATATATTTCCTTACAAAAGGACTTTCCAAAAAGTAGGCATCGGAGCGAAGCAAACACATGTGGGTATAGGAGCTCAGACCTCCTCAGCCTGTCTTTGACCTGGTTGATTTCATGGGCTGAGTTAATCTGCCCTGACATCCTTCAGCCCAAAGAAGATGTTTGTGGCAATAAAAAGCCCCCCAGAACACCCAACAAAGAGTCTCCTAAGCCTGAGAGGTAGAGCCTATGGTAGTAACATAGGGAGAAGACAGGAAAGGAAGGTCAAGAGAGCCTGAGTGCAGCCATTTTGACCGACACCAGATACAACCATACTGAACGAGGAAGAGTCACTGGCCAGTCAACAGCCCAGGACCACCTGAGGATGAGTGAATTACTAAGCTGGATGCCTTACAAACTGTGCTTACCTTTCTGTGATGGCACTTTATCATTAACCTTTATGGCCTGACCACAAGACAATGGTTACATATGGTTGTTTCCTAACAGGGTTTTGAATACATAAAAATATTACCATTGCCCTGTAAGGCAATTCCTGCTCGAGCAAAGACCCCCATCCTGTCTACAGAGTAGAATCTATTGTCTGTCCCTCTCTTGTTGCTAGCTAGCTTGCTCTCGAATTCTTTCCCATACGAAACCAAGAATCCACTTGTTGAGTGCAGAGGACTTTCCTGTTTTTGTTGGGGCTCCCCCGCATCAGTAGTAGGGCTCAGCTTTCCCATGAGGGAAAGGATTGTCCATTCCTGGTCTCTGAGAAGTATCCTTACATAGGGATTTTTTCAGCAGGTAGGGAAAAAAAAAGGTCTTCTTCACAGAAGAATGGGATGCGAGGTTGAAGCAGAAGGGAAAAAGTCAGCTGTGGGGCTCATCCTGTGAAAGTTGATCATCCAGATTGGGTTGTTCTTGTCATACCCAACTAAATCACAGTCAAGGGGATGATTCAAGGGAACACTCATTGCTGTAGAAATGAAATTCTCTGCTAGTTCAGCCTGTGATAACCCAAAGCCAGTGTAATCTGTAACTGCTGAGATAACTTGTAACTCTGAACTATTTTTGCCACCATCATCTACCAATTGGAGCTTGTCAACTCCCCAGACTTTTACTGACTGATACCCGTGAACTTTCTCTCAAAACCAGGCCTAATATTCCTGCTCTTTTTTATAAAATCTCCAACCTTCTATTCATTCTTTGAACAAACCAAAGACCACTGGCTCTGTGCATATACCCCAAATCGCAGCTCTTTCTTCCAAAATAAATATTAAATTTAGGGATTGTCTCTACATCATTATTTTGACTTCCACAATATCTTCCTATCAGATGTTAGAAAAGTGACCGTGAGGGTCTGTTCTCAGGAGCAGTGTACTCCTAGCTGGGACTCCAGGAAGGGCTGTGGACACAAACACCACCCTCACAGGGATGCCTGAAGTCCCACATCCTGCCTATGTTTTTTTATTTTATTTATCTATTTTTGAGACAGTCTCACTATGTCACCCTCAGTAGAGTGCTGTGGCACCACAGCTCACAGCAACCTCAAACTCTTGGGCTTAAGCAATTCTTTTGCCTCAGCCTCCCAGTAGCTGGGATTACAGGCACCCGCCACAATGCCCGGCTATTTTTTGATGCAATTGTCATTGTTGTTTTAGCTGGATTGGGCCAGGTTTGAACTCAACATTCTCAGTGTATGTGGCTGGCACCATAACCACTGTGCTACGGTGCCAAGCCTCACTTCCCACCTATGAACTGGACTTCTTCCTAAGCGTTAGGCCTGCCCGCTACACACACCTCCGGCATCTCCTTTCGAAATGCGAGTGGTCCTGGAGGAAAATACTTGAAATCACCAACTACGTATGTTTGTCAGATTACCAGCCTGGGCTCGGCGCCTGTGGCTCAGCAGGCTAAGGCACACGTACACCTGAGCTGGCAGGTTCGAATCCAGCCTGGGCCCGCCAAACAACAATGACGGCTGCAACCAAAAAAATGGCCGGGCGTTGTGGCAAGCGCCTGTAGTCCCAGCTACTTGGGAGGCGGAGGCAGGAGACTCTCTTGAGCCCAGGAGTTGGAGGTTGCTGTAAGCTGTGATGCCACAGCCCTCTATCCAGGGTGACAGCTTTAGGCAATGTCTAAAAAAAAAAAAAAAAAGATTACCAGCCTGGTGGCAAGCGAAGAATGTGGGGAAGAGTGACCAATTGAAAGATGGTTCAGGGATGGGAAAAAAAAAAAAAAGAAAGAAAAAAAGAAAGAAAGAAGAGAGGTAAAAGCCAAAGACCAAAAGCTGAAGGCCAAAGGGGAGGTAAGTCCTCTACAGTGTTATAAGACATCTGAAGAACAGGGTTCACTGGATCTTCTGGGGTGGAGGCAGGACTTCTGAGGTGGAGTTGTTGGCCTTGGTGGCCTACCTTCTAAAAAACCTGGGGACAGGACTAAGCAGCAACTAGCCAGGCTTACTGCCATGTACTAGCGTCCTCTCCACTACTGGGAAAAAGTGGCTGCCACAACCCAGAAGAGATGCCCAAAGATGCCTGGTAGAGTCCACACCTGCTGGCCAGGTGTCTGCAACACCAATTCCACCGGTATCTAAGGGTAACTGTCAGAGAACATTCAGCCATCTGAGGTTCTTTTAAGGCATGTGACATGGAGTTACTCCAGGATGCTGGAAGGAAAAGCCAAACATGCTACTGATTTTCAGATGAGATGACAAGGCTGAGTCTCATTATCATTATTTTAAATTAACTCAGCTCCCCAGTACCTTGACAAAGTCAATGTTTGTTTTAATAAATACCAACAACCAACAGGATAATTCGCAAGGTCAATGTGATTGATTTCAATAGAATTACAACATTAACAGCAAAGAGGATAAAGAAGGTGGCATATGTGGTGGTTTTAGCTAATTGTTTAAGAGAGAACCTCCTGAAATCGTCCTCTGGACAGTTATTCAAACTGGCAGAAATACAGGTGCTGTCAGCAGGATTCCACGGTCCAGAGGAACAAGCCCAACAGAGGAGAAAAGGGAGGAGCCCCCCGAAGGTGTGGTGCGAGCTCGGTCTGCTTCGGAGCTGCTCCTTCATTAATGATCTGGGAGTAAACAATGCCTTAATGAAATTCACAGAGAGCATCACTGGGGAAATGCCAAAGCCTATGAGAACTGAATCATTATGTACAAAAGGAACCAGGAGATCAGCTAGCTCGGGCAGGAAATAACGTTGATGGCTTCCAAGTGAATGCACTGAAGGGAAATAGATCAGAAAACACAAATATTTAATGTGAGGAAGAAAAACGAGAAATCAGTAAGACTTGAAAAGACCTAAGGGTGATAACAAGTAGTGAATCACAGGCATTTGCAATGTAAATAAGAAGCCCCAGCACAGAGCAGCAGGACTGTGGGCTGGATGCCAGAGGCATTTCTTAGAGACACAAGGTTGCCACCAGCCACCGAGTCCCTCCACCCCAGAATAAAGCAGTATGTGGCAGATATAACCAGGGAGCTAGCTCCCCATGAGCAGTTAGGACCGGGAGGGGAGGTGACATCTCCTAAAAACAAGAGAAGAACCACAGAACTAAGACACAAACTGTCCCAGCCAGGTGGTATGGGTCTGCCTACCCTACAGCAGAGCAGAAAGTGTGGACACTGACCTGGCTTCACACCCCTACCTCCAGCCCTGCTATTACCAATAGGGCTCCTGGGGTTCCCAGTTCCCATACCTATAAATCCTCTACCTCCCACTTGCATGGCCTTCTGCCCAACACATGATTTGATCAGCACTGTCAGCATTTCTTCCTCCCTTTGTTTTCTGGATCAATCCTTTCCCCTGAACCATGTACCAACTCATCTGGAGATATGAAGAGAGCACATCAGTCCCCCCACAGCCCCGATGATGGTTAGGTTCCAATTATCCAGTTATAGATACCAACCCCTCCCCCAGAGTACCAGGCTAGAGCATCCCAGCAGGTATCCAAAACTTCGTGCACCAAGTGTGTGCCCCCTTGGCAGGTGCACCTACCAGACTACATCTGGCCATGTGGGGCATGTGTGCCAAGATGGCAGATAGCCTCTCATTCCATGCCCACCCTTCCCTCCAAGACCCCAGCTCCAGGTGCTCCATCACAAGAAGTGCACAGCCCCAGAACAAGGTCAACCCTCTAAATCTTTGGCCCCCACCCCTAGGCTTCAGGCTAGTGGGTGGGGGCCTGTTAGGAACCAGGCTGCACAACAGGCTAGCGAGCAAAACTTCATCTGTGTTTACAGCCACTCCCCTTCCCTCATGTCACTGCCTGTGTTCTTGCCACTGTCCCATCTGTGGGGACATTAGATCCTCATAGAAATGCAAACCCTACTATCAGCTCTGCAAGTAAGGGATCTAGGTTGCACTCTTTAAGAGAATCTAATGGGCCTGTAATCCTAGCTCTCTGAGAGGCAGAAAGAGGTTTGTTTGAGCTCATGAGTTTGAAACCAGCCTGAAAAAGAGAGACAAAAAACGAGCCAGGCATTGTGGCAGGCACCTATAGTCCTAGCTACCCAGGAGGCTAAAGCAAGAGGATCACTTGAGCCCAAGAGTTTGAGGTTGCTGTGAGCTATGATGCCACAGCACTCTACCCAAGATGACAGAGTAAGAAAAAAGAAAAAGAATCTAATGCCTGATTAGATTAGTGATGATCATGCTGGAGACTGGCTGAAAATACAAGTTTTAACTGCCCAGACACTGTAATAAATCAATTGCTTTCAAACTCGTCTCAAAACCCTATCAGTGAATGGCAAGTGACAATTAAGCTGCATTTGCAGTTATATGGCAAGTTAGATAATTATTTCATTATATATTCAATGTAATAATACTAGAAATAAAGTGCATGATAAACTTAATTGTGCTTGAATCATCCCCCAAGCCATCACCCCACCCCACCCCCCAGTCCATGGAAAAATTGGCTTTCCATGAAACTGGTCCCTGGTGCTTAAAAGATTGAAGACCACTGCTCTAAACAACCATCCCTCCTTCTCGACCTACTGGGCTGTTTCCAAGAGCTGGGGAGGGAAAGTTGTACTGGGTGTGGATGGAAGCATCTTTCCATTCTATCACATGGCTACTACTGTTTCAAATCCTACTGCCATCTCCTCCTCACCTCCAGCTCAACATCCTCTGCCTGTCCCTTGCAGATGGAAACATTGGTGTGGATGAGCTGTCAAGGAACCAAGAGCAATACCCAGCCTCAGTGAGGAGAAGTGGCCATGGGAGTCCATGAGTATTTCAAGTGGAAAGAATCAGACCTAAAAAGATCCCTGCAGCTTATTGTCATCCTGTCGAAAGAGCAGGAGAAACTTAGATTTTGGCTAAGATTCAAGAGCTGAAACAGACAGAAAAGTGGCTGCTCATTACAAAGGTATAAGGTACAGCAAACACCCAGAATGTTTCTTGCTCTATGTTTTGCCTTCTGCTGGGTGTCCTTGCCTAGATTGTTACAGTTGTGAGGAGAGAATGGCCATAGATGATGTGTCCTCCTCCTACACACCCCTGGACAGAGCTTTCAGAGATTTACCTCTGCACTGGATTCCTCCATCCTACATTTCAACCCCTCTGGTTGCATAGCCATGGTCTTCCAAAGGGGGCTTAGGTGACTCTGAAGAAAGCAAGGCCATCCCTTTGTGACATAGTAGTAGTAGAAACAATCCAGGCAAGAGATTCCACCACGGAAACGGCTGACTGAGATCTGAGGAGATCTGAGAACCTCAAGCCTGCCAGGATGTCACCAATTCATTGGCCTCAAAAAAAAAAAACAAAAAAACGATGACAACATATGCCCGTCTCCTTACACTCTATCTTTGGTACATAGCAGAGCTTACATCTCTTGACAACTCCAAATGACTCTGCACCCCATGGTCCACTAAGGAGGTCTTCTCACACATTCCTTCTTGTACATTTGATTCCAACTCCCACTTCTGATTTTCCCCCAGAAATCCAGAGTTGGTACTGAAGGAACTCAGAAAATTTCACCTCAAAATATGACTCAAAGAGTATTTTGAATTAAAGGCCCTTGGAGATCAACAGGCCCTTGGAAGGGGCTGTCTTTCTATTTGCATAATCAGACAGACCCATCAAAGGAAGACCTGGCTTCCTTTCCCTTCCCTGTTATCTCCCTATATTGCAGGAAAGAAAAAAGAAAATCAAGAATGCAATCAGACAAACATAGCACAAATCATTTTAAATACTATATCTGTTTCTCACGGCTAATTTAATTCCCAAAGAATCACTAACAAGTCAATCTCTTTTCCCCATCCATTTCTCCTCCCTAGCACCATTTGTCACCTCTGAACGAAATTATGTATTTCTCATCTCTCTCTACCCTATAAAAGGAGGGTATAAAAATTTTTGGACCCCAGTGGGATACTGGATAATCATTCTGTGATTCTCTCCATGTATATGGTAAATACACCTTTCTCATATTAATCTGCCTTAATTATGAGTTGATCTTTCTGAGAACTTTCAGGAGAAAGGGGAAGTTTACCCTCACCCCCATAGTGCACAGCAGCCAAAGATCTCATTTTGAGAAGGTTGGTTTACTTCGGAGTGCCATAGAAACTTGGAATGTTAGGACTAGAAGGTCTTACCAAGTCAACAAAACCAGCCCCTTCATTTAAGGGCAGAGGAATCACATGCCCTTCCTTATCCCACACACTGCAGATCTGAGCTGCTGACTCTTCTGCTTATTCTACAAAATCTTGCTCAGGATTTTTGTTGTTGTTGCTTTTGGTTTATTTGCTTTTTCTTTTTCTCCTCTCTCTTGCTCAAGTTTGTTTATTTGTTTGTTATTGAGGCAGAGTCTCACTATGTCGCCCTTGGTAGAGTGCTGTGGCATCACAGCTCACAGCAACCTCAAACTCTTGGGCTAAAGCGATTCTCTTGCCTCAGCCTCCCAAGTAGCTGGGACTACAGGTGCCTGCCACAATGTCCAGCTATTTTTTGGTTGTAGTTGTCATTATTGTGTGGCAGACCCAGGCTGGATTCTAACCCACCAGCACCAGTGTGTATGTGGCTGGCACCCTAGTCACTGAGCTATAGGCGCCGAGCCTCTCTTGTTCAAGTTTTGAAAGAGGACACTTATTCTGACAGGACTGGTAGTTACACCCTTCTGTGATTGTCCCTACCTGAGGCAGAACCACATTGATTGGAATTTCTAGGTTTTCAGATCTGGTATCTCTTTTTCTCGTAAAATTTGGCCTCGAGTGCTGTGGAAAAGAGAAAATAAGAAAATTTCTGCTTCCCAGCCCACCGTCTAGGCCTCAATTGCTCACTTGGAAAACATAGGACTTTCTACTCATGTATTCACCTCTTGTCAATTACATGCATTATGAAAATCTGAGTCTTGAAAGAATGTGTAGATAGTTGATGATTTGTCAATCTGAACAGAAATTAATACAGGTATTATAGTTCAAAGAAAAGCCTTTCGAAAGTTTTTGAAGCAGAAATAGCTGTACCCGCTTCCTTGTCTAAGATACTTATTTCTATCTCAAGTAAAAAGCCATACCAATGTGAGGTGCCAGGTATAGGTCCTATGCAGAAGCTGGTCACCAAAGCACTCAGAACATTCCAGAGGTGACATCACAGAACAATAAGGTGTTTTTCAGGGCTCATGGTTTCTCTCTGAGCACCACAGCTGGGGTTGAGGCATCTGACAGGCAGGAAGAGTTTCTGCTGGATATGAGCACAGGGCTGGTCGCAGTCAGTATGACACACAATAGCCCAAACAGTAACCCCTATGTGGTCATCATGGCTGCCACCACAGCCTCACTGCCAGGCTGGGTTGACAGCCCCAGCCTCTCTCTAGAGGTGGCATCCTCTACTTGGACTGGGATCACTCAAGAAGGAAGAAACATAAGCTAAACTCTTCCCAGACCAAGGGAGAAATGTAGTTTGAGGTGTTTTCTGGCACCACCCAATTCTCTGGCATGAACTGGGCATCCTACAATTCAATTTCATTCTCGCACTGTGTACCATAAGTTAGGGGCTCACCCCACAAGACTGTCTCACTTCAGATGCCAATCACAGGGGGCCGCCATCAGAAGACTGACCAGCTATAGAGCGGAGGTTCCCACAACTCCCTTTTGGATTCAATTATCTGCTAGAACAGTTCATATATCTCAGGAAAATATGGTTACAATTTTATTGCAAATAACACAACACAGAAACAGCCTCACAGAAGGGATTGCTGGGGGAGGGGCGTGAAGCTTCCTCTGGGCATGTCACCCCCACCCCCATCTCACTGTGTTTACCATTTCAGAAGCTCTCTGAACCCTGTTGTGGGGAAGGGTTTTAGGGAGCTTTCATTACACAGGGCATGGTTAAAATTAAATCATTGACGTTTGGTAATTGGCCTCAATCTCCAGCCCCTCTCCCCTTCCCAGAGGGTGGGGTTGGGCGTCTGAAAGTTCCAGTTTTCTAATCTCGGGGTTGGTTCCTCTGGCTACCAGACATCATCCTCCAAAAGTCGCCTCATTAGCTTAAACCCATGTGTGTTCCCAAGGCGCTTGTTCTGAATAACAGAAGATATTCTATCACTCAGGCAATTCCAAGGATTTTAGTTCCTGTCCCTGCCAGGAACTGGGGACAAAGGTCAATGACACGTTTTGTTATAGCCTGTGTGGAAAGTGTATCAAGACCATAGAACCCACCCACTCTGACCTGAATTCTGTCAAATCATTCACCTCCGGAGGCTATTAAAGGGAGCCCTTTTGTGAATCTCAAGCTTCTTATTAGCCAGAGAGCCCCAATTCTACATTAATGTGCCACACATAACGGGAAGGAGACCGGGGTTAGAAGATCTAGTGATGGCCACATGCACACTTGCATCTCCACCCTCACTGTTACAAGCAAGCTTTCCTTTAAGAAAATCCAGCATACAAATTTCAAAGATATACTTATGGAAAAACCAAGATGGTGATTAATTACACTGTCAAAGATTTCTTCATTTAACAAAAGAATTTCCCCAAGGATATAATTTTTTTAATTTTGTAAATTGTGGTTATAAACACATAAAGTTAAATTTATAGCCTCAAACATTTTTAAGCATACAGTTTAGTAGTGTTGAATATATTCACATTATTGTGAAATAGATCTTTAGAACTTTTTCATTTTGCAAAACTGAATCTCCATGCCCCAACCCTCAACCCCCCACCCTCCCAACCCCTGCCTCAGCCCTTAGCAACAATCTGTCTACTTTCTCTTTGTGTGATTTTGACTGCTTTAGATGTCTCATATAAGTGGAATCAGAGTATTTGTCTTTTTGTGACTGGCTTATTACATTTAGCATAATGGCCTCAAGGTTCCTCTGTGTTGTCACAGGTGACAGCACTTCCTTCTTCGTAAAGGATGAATAATATTTTATTATATGTATGCACCACATTTTGTTTATTCATTCACCCACAGGCAATCGTTTGTGTTGTTTTCACTTCTTGACTATTGCAAATTAATGTCACAACCAACATGGCTATCTTTTAGATCCTGCTCTGAATTCTTTTGGATGTGTACCAAAAGTTGCATTGCTGGATTGTATAGAAGTTCTATTTTTGTTACTGAACCAAACTGGGGTTGCTCACGCAACAGAATAAAGCCAGACACTGACACTGAGATTTGTGGTGGGAGAAAAGGACATCTACTGCATGGTGCCAAGCCAGAGAACGGCTAGTGAAGGCTTAACATCTGAACTCCCCTATAGCTTACAAGGAAGGGGTGGGGGGGTTGCAGTTTTTGACTGGGATTGGGTTTGAACCCACCACCTCCACATATGGGGCTGGTTCCCTACCCCTTTGAGCCATAGGTGCCACCCACAAGGAAGGGTTTTTAAACACTGAGCGGCATTTCAGATGAACAGGAGTAGCAGGCAAATCAATTCGTGGATGTTATACATTGGTTTGGCCAAAAATAGCAGTACATCTTGAGTAAGGGCTTCCAAGACATAGACAGATTCAGAGATTCTTTGATTCCTATGGATGTGACTCTCTCCAGGCCCATCAGAAAGAAATTTCTACAAAGGGCAGTCAGAGTTCATTTCTCAGTACCCCCTTACCTGAGGTGATAGTGGTCTTTCCATTTGGTGGGGGTTTCTTTTTTTTTTTTTGAGACAGAGCCCAAGCTGTCACCCTGGATAGAGTGCTGTGGCATCACAGCTCACAACAACCTCCAATTTCTGGGCTCAAACGAGTCTCTTGCCTCCGCCTCCCAAGTAGCTGGCACTACAGGATCCCGCCACAAGGCCTGGCCGATTTTTTTTTTTTTTTTTGGTTGCAGCCGACATTGTTGTTTGGCGGGCCCAGGCTGGATTCGAACCCGCCAGCTCAGGTGTACGTGGCTGGCACCTTAGCCCATTGAGCCACAGGTGCCGAGCCTTGGTGGGGGTTTCTGAAAAAATAACTCAAGAACAAATGTTAAAATTTTACCTTTGATATGGGAGTGCAATGGCTCACACCTGTAATCTTAGCACTTTGGGAGGCTAAGGCCTGTGGATTCCCTGAGCTCAGAAATTCAAGACCAAGCCTCAGCGAGAACAAAACTCTGTCTCTGCTAATACAGACAAACGAGCCAGGCATTGGCCAGGTAACACCTGTAGTCCCAGTTACTTGAGAGACTGAGGTAAAAAGATCATTTGAGCCCAAGAGTTTGAGGTTGCTGTGAACTGTGATGCTACAGCACTCTACTCTACCTAAAGCAAAAAATAAAAAAATAAAAAAGATGTTATCTTTTAGTTTCTCTAAGGAACCAAAACACCTTTTGACTCTGGCCCCTTGGGAGACACTATTGTGACTATCTCTAAAAGTATGTTGTCACTTAACTTTCTGAGGCTAGCTAGATGCCTGAGATTTCCCTTGAAGGGACTCAACATTTTTTCTTTATTTTCATGCTTGGGGGCCTGAGGCCCCCAAGGGGGTCGCTGCTCGGTCTCATTTTTAATACTTTTTGAGTAATCTCCATGCTGTTTCCCAAAGTTGGTGCAATATTTACATTACCTTCAACAGAAGGGTTCCAATTTCTCCACATCAGCGCCCCCCCTTGTTTTCTGTTTCTCCAAGGGCTTTTTTATGTGGCCAACTTCTATGCTTTCTGAAAACAGACTTCTGTTTTTCCCTTATACACACATACCTCACACAAGCACCTGCACATGCCCCAGGTCACAGTAAAAAGAGCTGCATCTGGTATCAGAGAAACATGGGTGTCACCATGGAAGGGAGTCTAGAAGGTGCCTCTCAAGGCTGAGCTAGGAAGACTAAACAGAGGACAGCAGCTGCATTCATTTTCTAGGATTTCCCTAACAAAGGAAAATGAACTTGATGGCTTAAAACAACAGAAATGTGTTGTCTCACAGTTCGGCAACCCAGAAATCCAAAATCAAGGCATTGACAGAGCCCCGTTCACACTGGCACCAGTGGGGAAATCCTTCCTGGGCTCCCTCTGGTTTGGGGGGGAGCATTCCCTGGCATCCTTTGACTTGAACTGCAGCACTTCAGCACCTGCCTCTGTCATCAAATAGGACCCCTCCCCCAGTCCCCCGCCACCATGTGTGTACATCTGTTCTCCTCTTCCTGTAAGCACCCTGGTCATATTGAATCAAGAGCTCCAGTATGCCCCATTCAGACCTCATCTTAGCTCATTACGTCTGAAATTACCCTATTTCCAAATTAGGTCCATGCTTAGGGATTGAGGGTTGGGACATCTTTTTGAAGGACACAATTCACCCCATAACAGAAGCTGACATTAAACGCCTAGCAAGGACAGGTATTGGTCTACTTTGTGTGTGTTATTTAACTTAAATCAAAGTCACAGACATGTATGCAGTTCCTATCAGTCTTCGGGTATCACCCTACCCTTGGGGTCCCTATACCCATCACCCTGGTCCATCTCCAGCAGGTTCTATGGAGCCTCTTCTTCCCACAGGACAGGTCTATAGTACCAGGGAGGACAAGCTCTGCCCTCACATACAAAGGAATCTGCTAGGATGCCTGGTGTGTTTTTGTTACTATTATACGTATTATATTGTTCATGTTTGTTGTTATTTCTGGTATGTTATTTTGTCTGCTTTATAGGCCTCTGCCTTCTCTATACTTTTGGCTGTCTGGTGACTGGTTCCCCCTAGTGCAGTGAAAACTTGACTCTGTCTCTGTCCTGTAGGCAATAAAACCCACCCCACTTAAGTCCCTCTGTGGTTTTCTTCCTAAACTTATATACACAATATCAGGGAAGGCTTGAGGTACGGTCCATTCCTAGAAAGGAAGTCTTGCTGTCAGGTTGCCATGAGAACTCCTAGGGCCCAGACAACAGGGCAAATCACCTGTCATTCCCACAGAGTCTTCCTCCCTGGGGGCATCCAGAAGGCTCTTTTCCTTGTGAGCTCTCTCCCTCTCCAAAGGCCAGAGTCTTTGGTCTTTGTCTCCCCAGAGGCCTGGCTCGAGGTGAGGGGGCAGCGCAGATCCTTCTGGATCTCACAGGAGGATATGTTTAGCATCACCATGCCTGGGGCTGATGGGGGCGGCTCTCACAGCCTCACTGTGACTCATTACCCATTCAGATCAAAGACCCTCACCAAGGGTCTGCCAAGGAAGTACTGAGGAGGGAATGAAGGCAGATGGAAGCACAGACTTTCCTGCGATATTAGCATAAAAAGGACTCCTTTACAGAACCCAAAGAGAGGCAATGATGGGACAAAATGAGGCTGCAAATAGCAAGGTCAGGGCCATTGATGTCAGCAGACCTGGTGCAACTCTGGAAGCCAAGAAATAGTTACTTACTGTGTGAATTGGTCAGTTTGTGCTGCTATAACAAAATACCATAGACTGGGTGGTTTAGACAGCAGAAATTTAATTTCTTTTCTTTTCAGTTTTTTTCTTTCTCTTTTTTTTTTTTTTTTTTGAGACAGAGTCTCACTTTGTTATCCTTGGTAGACTGCTATGGTGTCATAGCTCACAGCAACCTCAAACTCCTGGTCTTAAGTGATCATCTTGCCTTAGCCTTCCAAGTAGCTGGGACTCCAGGCACCTGCCACAACACCCGTCTATTTTTAGAGATAGAGTCTTGCTCTTGCTCATCTGGTTTCAAACTTGTGTGCTCAAGCAATCTACCTGCCTCAGCATCCCAAAGAGCTAGGATTACAGGCCTGAGCCACTGCACCTGGCAGAAATGTACTTCTTACAGTTCTGGAAACTGGGAAGTCCAAGATCAAGGTGGTAACACCCCAGGGCCTTCTCTCTCTGTCCTTGCATAATGGAAAGAGGGAGTTCTGGTTTCTCTTCTGCTCCCGAGAGTACACTACTCTCATTGTGAGGGCCCCACCCTCATGACCTTATCTAAACCTAATCACCTCCCAAATTTATAACACTGGAGTTAGGGCTTCCATATATAAACTTTGGAGAGGCACAAACAGCCCATAGCACTATCTGACTTAAGCAAGTAACTCCACTTCTCGGAAGCTCAGTCTCCTTCTCTCCAAATTGGGGAAATTATATTAACACACATAAAAAAGCTGACACTCCATAAGTTCTCAATAAATAATCATTGTTTTTGGCTCCACAATACAAAATTATCCTTTGGCTCAAAAGCTCCCACAGCTGACACAGTTGGTGCCTCTGTTAAAAAGGCCTGATACTGCAACTTGTGTGAGGACTTGTTTGCTTCTTGTTTGATTTGCTTTTTGGTTCTAAAGGAAGGAACATTTCAAACTGGGCCATCCTGGTCCCAATATCTGCAGTTACCCATTAGCTGATTTCTCCCTGCTCTGTGGGACACAGACATCCATAACCTAGTACTGAGATGCTTCTTTGAGACCAGGCCTAAAATGCCTGTTATTGCTCAGATTAAAACCATCATCAATCATCCACATTCTGTGAGCAGCTGCATTTGGTGGGTGCTACCAAAGCACTGAGGGAGACATGCCTCACAGATTTCTCAGCTGAACAGACAGGCAGAGCAGAGACAAGGGAAGGGGTATGCCTGCACCAAGCCTCTCCAGGCTTCCCCGGCTTGCAACTGTCTGATGATGAATCACACAGAGAAATTCAACAAGCAAGGGGCCCATCAGAGAGCACAGGGCTCCCTGCCCTTTCCCAGAGAGTAACAGGAACCACAGCTCTTGGCCCAGGAGTCAGAGGTACACAGGGGGGTTACGCTCTTTCCTTCCTCTGGCTCTCATTTGTAGAGAAGGGGGGCAGGAAGGTGGATGGATGTGGTAAATTGTCATGAAGCTTGTCATCTGCAAGTTGTATGATGCAATTGGAAATATTGGCTATCTTTGCTACTTAAAGCAGAGGGGAACTCTACTCTAGAGCCAGAAGAGCCAAGTACAGTAAGGTCTTGGGCAAGCTGCCTTTGGGACAGGTTGATAGCTCCTGCCTCCTCAGGAAGTAGAAATCTCAAGAGAGGATGCTAATGAGTCTACCAGGCAACAAATAAAGACCCGTAGTTGGAAGAATCAAGGAGTAGAAAGAAGTAGTCAAATGGAGTGGCAGCTGTCAGGAGTAGCTAGTTGAGGGGAATAGTTTTTATAAGACAGAAGAATCATATTTGCAGGAATATAGAAAGAAACAATGGAGATTGTAGTTACTAGAAAGTACTGTAAGTGGCACTCCCAAGTTTCAGTGATGGTCAGGAGACTAAATCCCTCTTAGTGAAGTCAGAAAAGACCTTATGTGTAGGACTGGTTCCCATAAGTAACATGCAAACTTGGAGGCTGCTAGATCTGTGTAAGATTCCTACAAAACTCTCCTTCTGAATCCAGGAGCCACAAAATTCCCCCAAAGTTCTGACTTTTTCTTAATATTAATTTGTTTACTTGATTCAAAACTGAGACTCTATCAAAAGACAACCAACAGAAAAAACATTAATTCTCTAAGAAATGGTCTTTTATTGTGGAAAAAAGGTAAAAGATGTGATTAAGGAGATCTGTGCCCCTTCCCACCCTCCATCCTGAGATGATCATTGGCCTGGTGTCTCCAGCAGGGCAGAACAAGGGAGTGGTTGGCCACTCCCAAATGAAAAGGCAGGTAGGTCTCCACTTCACTTTTGACCAACAGAGGGAAAACTGAAGACTATGTTTATTAAGACAACTCTAATCATGATTTATGCAATTCTGTACACTTTAACTTAACCAGAATTAAAAATCATCAGATTAGGGCAGTGCCTGTGGCTCAGTGAGTAGGGCACCGGTTCCATGTGCTGGAGGTGGCGGGTTCAAACCCAGCCCCAGCCAAAAACTACAAAAAACAATAAAAAAAAAAAACATCAGATTAGTTAAGTGTGTAATCCCCTAAATGAGTTGTCAATTAGCTGCTCCTTAATGATAATGCAATGCTTACCAAATAGCATATGATCTCTGAATAATGCCAAATAAATTAATTAAAATATTGTGTCAAGAAATAACAAGTATCCCATTTGCTCAATGAGGTATAATGTGTTTATGTCTTTGAAAAATAGATCTGAGATTGGACTTGAATTACCCCAAGGAAAGACAAACTTTAAAGATTACTATGTTGTTACCAAAGGTCTGGTACTTGAAACCCAGGCAAAGTCCATGAGTAGGAAGAAGGAGAACAAATGGATTGAGAAAAAGGAAAGAGAAGTTTATTAAATTGCCAACAAATGAGGAGGGCATCAGACTAGCTTCTCAAAAGACTGCCTTCCTGCCTGTAAGCAGAAATACAGGGCTTTTTTTAAAGGGAGGTGGGTGGGTTCAGAAGCTAGGCTCAGGTCTTTGTGACCAGGCTTTGAACTATTGTAGTTTAGTGTAGTCTGTGGTTTTGGCCAATCTTGTCTCCAGTGAAGATGATCTCATGACCTCCAGACAATTCTATTGAGCCCTCTCCTGTGGTTCAAGATACTAGGGAACAAAGAACAAAGAACGTTTCTCTGCCCCTTTGATTACTGGCCTTCAGCAAGGCAGAAATACAAGTTTTAATTCCCAAAAGGGGTGAGAAGTGTTAAAGAGACAAGTCAAAAAACATTTTGCCCTTTTTCAGACCTTTTCCTCTGTTACAATGTGAGCAGAAACATTCACCTCCACACCTGGACCCCATCACAGGGATAGCTAAAAAGGCACAGACCCTAAGTCAGAATGCCTACTTTGCAATCGGATTTCCACTCACAGCTAGCTATGTGACCTCTGTCCCTTATTTTGGTAAGTCTCAGTTTCTTTGGTGAAAAAAGGGATGTGATAGTTCTTCCAGTTTAAGTTGTGGTGAGGACTTAAGTAACACAGGAGATGAAGGACTTCAAAGCTGTGGCAGATAGGTTTCCCCCATGGTGGAAGTCAATTAATATTTATTGGCTGAAAAGTTTAGGTGAACTGAAATGATAATTAATAAACACCTTGAGCATCATCTCTGAGCCAGGCTTTATGCCTTGGAAATGGAGATAAGGAAGGACCAAAAAAGTAGTAGAGAAGAGCAGAGGAGAAGAAATCAGATATTGGTACTCAAAAGGATTGTAATCTAGTTAGAGAGCTGAATTTGGGGAAATGAGAGACAATGATAACAATAGCCAATATATACTGAGAGCTTACTATGTGTCAGCCCTATCACAAGCCCTTTGAGCATCATTTAATCCTCTGAACAATTCTGTAAGGCAGAAATATTACCTTTAGACTTGTTTTACATATGAGGAAACTCAGACACTGAGTTGAGTAACTTGCCTAAGGTCACTCAGTAAATGCCAGAGCTAGGCTACGAGCCCCAATTCTGCATGCTTAATACCACCTGCTGCAGGAGAGGAAGGAGGAATCCAGGCTTTGAGTCAGAAATTCTGGGTTTGAATCATCCACACTATTTGTGCAGCTTTGGGAAAATCACTTCACTCAGAGTCTTTTCATCTGTGAAGTGAGTGAGTGAATATTCCCCACTGCACGGTTTCTGTCATCATGGGATAAACCGAGTGTACTTTACATTGTGACTGGCATGCAGGACCTGTGTAATAAAGGTTAACCGTATCTGAATCTGTGTTGCCATTTATACCAGAATCTGTCCGCTAAAAATGCCCTGATCTCTACAGGTAAAACCTAGACACTAAATACACTTAGACCCTCTCATAAAGTTGACCCAGACTATTTCAAATACTATGTCAGGGAATTATATGTGAACACACATAATCCTCCATCACTGAGTTATAAAATCTTTTCAAAGTGAATCCCTCCAAAAAATCATTTTGAGCACAAATTCCTATAGGTATATCTCTTAATTTAAAATTGTGATACTTTTTAAAATATATTATTACAGTATACACACTACAAAGCATAGTCCCAAATAAAATTTTAATAGGACACACAAAGATGAAATAAATGCTTTAGAATAATGTAATCTTATTTTTCATCTGAGAGACCAAAACAGATGCCCCTTTAAGACACACTCTAAGGTTAAGGAAACAAAAGTTACCTACCACCTAGACTTCAGGGCTCCACTGGCATGGCAATTTCCTAAATTTCTAAGGCTACAAGAAAAACTACACTCTTGCTATACTCCCTAATGATAGGAGCTATCAGGCAAATTATCATATCCTTTCTAACTCTGGTTTACTACCCAGACTACTACAACTCTACAGCTCTAATGGGACAGTGGACTGGTCTTACAGACATTCTTTTCTTTAAGCAGCTGCAGGCCTCAAACCAGTTTTGGCAGCTTACACAGGCTACACACAAACTGTCCTTGTGACCAACCATTCACCTTTTAATGTAAGGCGGCAGATTCCACCTTATTTGAATGCTAAAATCCCACCCCAAAGAGAACAAGGGCTATCTGTCAACACATGGGGGTCCAACAATTAAGTTTGAGAATAAGTGCTGCATACCTCATTGCTGAATATCACTTTGGTCACCCTTGAAGTCCTCCCTTTGGGAAGCTATGCACTCTCCCCAACACATAGTCCCCCCTTCAGAGCAATTTTTCATATATGTTTACCCATTGAACATGTGCTTGACTCCCCTCATACATATGTATAGCTTTCCCCCCAAATATGCTGAATATATTGAAGGGGGGGCACTCGACCAGCACAAAACTCACAGAACACCAAGGCTTGTACGAAAGGTCTTTATTGGCGGGGGAAGCTGCAGAGCAGCATTGAGGAGGAGGGGAGAGAGAGAGAGAAACGGAGGAAGAGAGGAGAGGAGAGAGAGAACAGGAGAATAGAAGAGACACACATGGGGGGAATAGGAGAGAAGAGAGAGAGAGAGCAAAAGACAAGGGCATCTGATATAGTCTCGGTTAGGGGAGGTGTCGGGATGGTAGAACAGCCAATAAGGTGTTACTATTCTGGTGCTAAGAACCGTAGGGGGCAGGCCATAAGTTTGAGCTTTTCAGTGGATAATCGGGATATACAAAGTTGTGCAATTATCTAACATATATATGACTCTATTGTGTAATACAGACCCTGTGAGGTAGAAAAACCAACCAACCTGTCTCTTTCCTTCTTCCAAGAGAGAACATCTTCAGTTTATGCCAGAGACTAATTCTTCCTGGTTTGCAAAGTGATTATCACCAATAAAACTCTCCTTTCTATTATTTAGCCATCCTGGTCACCTTATGGATAATATATCCATCGATAATACATGCAAAATTTTTGCTTTCACAACAGTCAATCATCAACAGCAGTATTTTTAGTGAGCACTGTGTAATTAAATGTGGTTATCTTTCTTAAAATCTTAGCTTAAAACTGTGAGCTAAAAGATTCTAAGTTTACTTGGATTTTTGGATCTAATGATTGTCATTGCTGAAAAGGAAACATTACAAAACTTTATAGATCGCAATGGAAAAATATATGATTTCTAAATCATAGTACTCAATATTCAATCCTCTTCTCAAATAACCCAAAGGCTTTTACTAAAATTTTCCCACTAAATTTCTATCTTTTCTATTGTCAATCAGTTATTCTTCAACACTCACTGGTTAAGATGATGAAAACATTCTGGAATTAGATAGTGGTGGTGGGTGCACAACTTTGCAACTAAATTTTTTTTTTTTTGAGACAGTTTTATTCTGTCACCCTAGATAGACTGCTGTGGTGTCATAGCTCACAGCAACCTCAAACTCTTAGGCTCAAGTGATCCTCTTGCCTCATCCTCCCAAGTAAATGGGACTACAGGCACCCACCAAGACATCCAGCTAATTTTTTTAGAGACAGGGTCTTGCTCTTACTCAGGCTAGTCTCAAACTCCTGAGCTCTGGCAATCCATTTACCTCCCAGAGTGCTAGGATTACAAGTGTGAGACACTATGCCCAGCCTAAATAAAAAAAATTTAAAACCTAAATAAATTTAAAACCACTGAATTATGTACCATAAAGGGAAGAATTTTATGATATGCAAATTATATCTCCATTTTTAAAATACGCCTTGGAAGATTTTTGACAAATGAGTGAGAACTCACTAAAACTGTTCTTTGAGAAGATTGTAAAAGAAATTAGAAATTTATATTTTCAACTTTCTTCACCATAAAGAAATGGAAGTTTTTGTAGGTGACTTCCTCATATCATTTGAGGCAATAAATGCACAGAACAATGGAAATATTTCTAAGTATCCCTTTTCAAAATGTTCTCTTCAATGAATAAGTTTCTTTCAAAGAAAAAAAAGATCTCCTAACTCCCTCACTCATTGTTAAAACACCACCTATGGCATGAAGGAACAAATATAATTGCATCTTTTTTTCTTTTCAAAATGGATTCTAGATAGCAGATTGTTAACAGCCACTTGTCACTACAAGAAAAGGTCAGCAAATTTGAAGCACTTGTCCTTTTGTAAGAATAGATAACTGCAAAATTCTCTGTGGCCCAGGATGTTCATGATTATTCTCTTTCTTGATGTAAGGTATTTCAAAGAGCCTCACATTTCATACCGCTCTCTCACATTTAAAAATCAGATTAATTACATGTGTGATCTCCTCTGGCTCATTGAGCACTTCTGACTTGAGCTCTGCAGCAATAGTTGGCCTATGAATTATTACAAGGCAAATAAACTTCCTTAGTGATACTATCTATGTACCATCCAGCATCCTCTTTGAATCCCATCAAAGCACCCACTTCATCGCATGTTATCATAAACAATTGTTCCATGAAAACATTGTTTCTAGTAGAGAAGTTATTTACAATTGAGAACACATTTTTTTGGCATGCTTGTCTATAATTCATTCACCAAAGGGGAGCATTTTGTATGATTTACTACCAAAGCAGAAGCTCCATCCATATTTCACCTGCTTGTAAAGTAAGTACTACTTGATTGGTTTCCATACACTGTTTCTTTAATGTTTTCTTTGCATCTAAGGCAATATTTGCTGGGTAAAAATGAATATTAATTGCACTCAATCATTCATTAAGGATTTCTTGGCATAAGCCAATCACTGTTCTAGGCACTGAGGAGGTAATTGACAAAACTAAGTTTTCATGGAGTTGTGTTCCCATATCCAGCCCATCACTGAACAAATTTCAGTGGCCTCTATATAATTCTCTCCCTTAACTAACTGCTTGACTTATTGTTTCCCAGAAATGGTGAATTTCCTATGAGACAAAGGAGCTGAGATTCTGAAGGCTTCTGAGCCTACTTGCTGACCCCAAGATTCACCATATCCTACAACTGTCCCCAGTGCACAGCAGCCCCTGGTGAGATACACCACCACATGCCCCAAGGCTTGAAAGAGATAGATTCGAGGCAGCTTCTCTCATTCTCCTGACAAGATGTCTCTTGAATTCAAAATTCCTTTCTTCCTTGGCAATCTTCATTGTCTCGATTGATAAGATCTTTGTGCCAGCACATGGACCTAAAATGAAACCCCCATGTGGTTTCAACAACATTCCTATAAGATGTGACAGTCAACAAGCAAATTCTAAAAAATCAAATGTATGTCAATAGTGAGTTCTGTTAAAAAAAAAAAAAAAAAGTTCAACAGTCTCCTGGGACAGAGAGTAATAGATGAGACTTTTTAGGTGATAAGAAAGACCTTTCTGAGGAGGTGATGTTAGAGCATAGCCCAGAGTGTTTTAAGGACATGAGCCATGCATTATCTGTACTCTGGAGAAGAGCCGACCACAGAGGGAGCAGCAGGAAACAGCCTGCTGATTGTGGCTGAAGCACAGGAAGCCAGTGTGCCCATTCAGACAGGGATAGAAAGCCAGTAGGACAAGGGGGCAGAGGGCAAAGGGCAGAGGGCAGCCTAGGAAAGGTCACAGAGAGTTTTAGGGGTTACAGTCAAGATAGTGGATTTTATCGCAAGAAAGGCAAAAAGCCACTGGAGGGTTTCAGCAGAGCATGGCATGATTTGACTTAGGTTTAAAGTGATTTCTCTGGGCCACCAGGAAGAATATAATGCAACATAGCAAGGCAGGAATAGGGGACAACATTAGTCGTCCAGATGAGAGATGGACTGAAAAGGTGAGGTAAGACAGTGAAGGATTTGGGATGTATCTTGATGTGAAACCAAAGAGATATACTGAGAGATTTGCATACAGGGTAAGAGGAAAGGAGATAAGATATACTGTGGTTTTTAACCTAAGCACTTGAAAAGAGTAATAGCCATTTAAGGGGGAGATTGGGGGAAGGCAGGAGATAGAGGGAGTGTTACCAAAAGTTCAGTACTTGTCCCAGGGGCCAAATAAAGAACAAGGACAAGTGGCTTGAGGAAAAAGGAAAGAGAAGTTTATTGATTTGCCAGCAAGTGAGGAGGACGTCAGATTCTCATTTTAAAGAATCAACACCCTCTACCCCCTATAAGCAGAAATACAGAGTTTTTAAAGGGATTTTTCAGCTTCAGGCTATCGCTATTTAACTATGGTAGGTGATCCTGGTCAACCTTATCTCCAAAGAAGCCGATTCCATGACCTTTGCCCAGATAATTCCATTGAGTCATTTACTCTAGTTTAAGATACTAGAAAACAAAGCACAAAGAACCCTTCTTTGCCCCTCTAATTGCTAGCCTTTGGCAGGAATGGAGCTTTGAATTCCCAGAAAGGGGGGACATTTTGCCCTTTTTCAGGCCTTTAGCTCTGTTACAATCAGAAAGTCAGTTTGGGCAAGTGAAGGAGCAGAAACCTAGATATCCCAAGTATAGTCAAGAAACCAGTCAAGAGTTATATAGGAGAGGCATTTGGAATGGTAATATAAATTTGGGACTTGTCAGTGTATTAAAAGCCTTGTCACTGTATTTTGTGTGTGTGCATTATTTCAGCGGTATTTATTGCAGTAGAATGAGTATTTTCCACAGTTGCATGCAGCTTTTTTTTCCACTAAGTAGGAAATCTCAAAAGAAGCTTTTAAGCACATTCCATTACACTAATTAACATCTTGAGAGATATTGCATTGAAAAGTACGTGATTTTAGATAAGTGAAAAAGATTGCAGACATCTTTATTGTCTTTTTAGAATCATGATAGCTTCTTACTCTCATTAGCTAATATCTCAAGACATAACACAGGCAAGGGAGAGACATCATTAGTGACAGTGGGCATAAGTTTTTATCTATATAGCTACTTAGTTCCTTCACTGACGAAGAAACAGTTGTGAAAGCAAAGCTGTGGCTGTGGTCTTTTGTTCACTTCCACTTGCCTTGTCATTGCTACATCTCACTCACATCTCTTTGCAGATATCTTCTTCAGCCACCTGTCCATTCTGTGATGACTAGCTTGGTTAAGACTAGATAACATAATCCATAAATCCGCTCTACCTGACACGTGGAAACTGCCATTCATTATTGCAATATGCAAACGAATAAAGGTGTCACCCTCAACCCCTTGAGGAATTGGTTTTCTCTCAGGATAGGTTCCTTGACTAACAAGAAATGTGACACACTTTAGAGGCCCTGTGAAGGGACCAGTGCCTGTCTATGCATTATTTATTAATAGACCTTAGTTTTTTCCTGATTTTTTCCAAAAAATAAACACATATAGAACTGCAATGTTTTCTTCCCTTGTCTCACTGGGCCACCTTCAGAGCTCATGCTCTGCTCTAGTCCTTCTAGCTGTCAAAGAAGGTGACAAATGAGGCTGCTGCACAGTTGGGACAGGACCTGCCAGAGCTTCTGGGCAAACAGAATTCCCATTAACACCTCAATTATCACACACCCAGTGGCACAGAAGAATGAAAGATCAAGTTGAGTTCCTAAGCTTAAAAAAAAGGAAGCATTATAAAGCCGAAAAGCATGCTTCTTAAATTTTAAAGGCTTGTCCACTGACCATTAAAAATTTAAAACTCAGCTCATTTTCTTCCCTAAGGTAATTGCTATTAAGTTGTTTTCATAGCCTGGACAACTTTTAAAAAAAAAATCTATTTTTGCATGTCTGTGTGGTCTTTCTAATATAAGTTGCTCTTCAGAGTGGATTAAGAACATGAATTTCGTTTCTTAGGAAAGTTTTACACCTAATGTAAAAAATTAAGAGAAATTGAGTTAGAAACTAAATGAGCTTTCTTTTTAGCTTTTATTTATTTTTTATTTTTACATATACATATGTTTATTAGGTTTCCACTTTTTGCCTTCACAGAATTTAAAAGGCTTAAAATTTAATAACAATAACAGTGTTTAAGATAAGGACTAGAAACAAAAACCTCAAAAAGAATGAACGAAGATAAATACATTCAGAAAAGAAATCAGATGATTACTGCATTGAAATATTAAGCAGTATTAATAATAATAATGCAAAGAAAGTAACATTCACATTGTCAAATAAGAGTACGTCTATTACAGAATGCTTTGACTCTGAGACTCAGGATGGAGTCATTAGTTAACTTCTTTTTTTTTTTTTCCAAAGTCTCAAAAAATAGACCACTAATATTGATAAATAAAAGTAAAAGATCATTTTAAAAAACAGATCATGCCAAATCTTATAGACAATAGAAAAAAGAAGAAATATTTCAAAGTCCTTCTACTTAATCTGGATACACCTGATATTAAAATTGGAGAAAATATATTGTTATAAAGGGAAATTACAAACATATTTCACTTATAATTGATGATGCAATATCCTAAACAACATATTAACAAGTTGAATTAAAAATTAATGTTTAAGTAATGTACTTTGGTCAAAACTGAATCCAGTTTATGTGAGAATTAGTCACTATTTTCTTTTCTTTCTTATGTTTTCTTTCCCTCACCCCCTCCCTCCTTCTCTGTCTGCTCTCTCCTTCCCCGTGTCCCACTGTGTCATTAATTGTCCTCATATCAAAGTTGAATACATAAGATTCATGCTTCTCCATTCCTGTGATGTTTCACTAAGAATAATGTGTTCCACCTTCATCCAAGTTAGTACAAATGCTGCAAAACCTGCCATTTTTGATGGCTGAGTAATATTCCATGGTATACATATACCATAGCTTACCAATCCATTGCTGGTTTGAAGCACATTTAGGCTGTTTCCACATTTTAGCAATTGTAATTTGGGCTGCAATAAACATATGTTCTTATAATAAAAGTTTTTTTTTTTTTTCTTCTGGATAGATGCCCAGTAATGGGATTGCAGGATCAAATGGGAGGTCTAGGTTGAGTTCTTTGAGGTTTCTCCATACTTCCTTCCAAAAAGGTTGTATTAGTTTGCAGTCCCACCAGCAGTGTAAAAGTGTTCCTTTCTCTCCACATCCACACCAGCATCTGCAATTTTGAGATTTTGTGATATAGGCCATTCTCTCTGGAGTTAGATGGTATCTCAGCGTGGTTTTAATTTGCATTTCTCTAATAATTAGGGATGATGAGCATTTTTTCACGTGTTTACTGGTCATTCATCTGTCGTCGTTAAAGAAGATTCTATTCATATCTCTTCCCCATTAATGTATGGGATTGTTGGTTTTTTTCTTGTATAGAAAAGTTATTGAAGTTCTGTATAGATTCTGGTTATTAAACTTTTGTCTGATTCAAAATATACAAATATCCTTTCCCATTGGGTAGGTTGTCTATATGCTTTGGTTGTTGTCTCCTTGGCTGTACAAAAGCTTTTCAGTTTAATTAAGTCCCGTTTGTTTATTATTGCTGTTGTTGCTATTGCCATGGCAGTCTTCTTTATAAAGTCTATCCCCAGGCCAATATCTTTCAGTGTTTTTCCAATTCTTTCTTTGAGGATTTTTATTGTTTTATGCCTTAAATTTAAGTCCTTTATCCATCTTGTATCAATTTTGGTGAGTGGAGAAAGGTGTGGGTCCAGTTTCAGTCTTTTACATGTAGATATCCAATTCTCCCACCACCATTTATTGAATAGGGAGTCTTTCCCCCAGTGAACACTCTTGTTTGGTTTATCGAAGATTAGGTGGTTGTAAGTTGTTGGTTTCATTTCCAGGTTTTCTATATGATTTCAAGTATCTATGTCTCTATTTTTGTGCCAGTACCATGTTGTCTTGACCACTATGGCCTTGTAATACAGCTTAAAATCTGGTTTGGTGATCCCCCTGGCTTTGTTTTTATTACTAAGAACTACCTTAGCTATATGGGTTTTTTTTCTGGTTTCATACAAAGCACAGAATCATTTTTTCCAGGTCTTAAAAGTAGGATGTTGGTATTTTAATAGGGATGACATTGAATTGGTAAATTGCTCTGGGAAGTACAGACATTTTAACAATGTTGATTCTTCCCAGCCATGAGCATGGTATGTTCTTCCATTTGTTAAAGTTCTCTACTATTTCCTTTCTTAGGGTTTCATAATTTTCTTTTTAGAGGTCTTTCACCTCTTTTGTTAGGTATATTCCTAAGTATTTCATTTTCTTTGGGGCTATAGTGAAGGGAGTTGTGTCCTTAATTAACCTCTCATCTTGGCTCTTGTAGGCATATATAAAGGCAACTGACTTGTGGACATTGATTTTATATCCTGAGACATTATTACATTCTTTGATGACTTCCAAGAGTCTTGTGGTTGAGTCTTTGGGGTTCTCTAAGTATCATATCATCAGCAAAAAGGGAGGGTTTGACCTCCTCTGCACCCATTTGGATGCCCTTTATTTTCTTGTCTTGTCTAATTGTATTGGCTAGAACTTCCAGCACTACATCGAAAAGTAATGGTAACAGAGGACAACCTTGTCTGGTTCCAGTTCTAAGAGGAAAAGCTTTTAGTTTTACTCTACTCAGTAAAATATTAGCTGTGGATTTGTCATAGATAGCTTCGATCAGTTTAAGAAATGTGCCAGCTATATCTATACTCCTCAGTGTTCTAATTGGAAAAGGATGCTCGATTTTATCGAATGCTTTTTCTGCATATATTGAGAGAATCACATAATCTTTGGTTTTGTTTCTGTTGAGATGGTGAATAATGTTTATGGACTTGCAAATATTTAAATCCGCCTTGCAAACCTGGATCTAAGTGAGCTTTCTTATGTCCTCTCTCAGAAAACTGAAAACTTTTGAATTTTATTCAGCAACAAAATAAGCAATGTTCCCTCCTCAAACAAATCAAACAAGATGAAATACCTTTATCTCTATAGTAAAACTGAGGTTTGAGGTGGTGGCAAGAATGCGAATGACTCTCCTAAGCAATCTGGTTCTATATAGCTGCTAATCATCTCACAGGCAGGTCCCTAAATACAGGACCACATTTCCAGGACATCCCTTTCTCTTAATATTTCTCTTTCTTACAGAAATCTAAACCTGAGAACACCTTAACCTAAAACATTTGAAATGTGTTAGCCAAAACCCGCCCCAAATTAATTTAACACCAGTGACACATATGTCTGGGTGCCTTTCCCCTGAAACGTGGGATTAGTTGATTGGACTCCTAAGAGTAACATTGCACTGAATAGCTCAAGTTAACCAGTAACCATAACATTGCATGGTGAAGGCTACTTAGCACCCAGGACTCCGTGGAGTTAGGAGGAGCCTCCAGCAAACCCAAATGCAGAGCTTACAAGAGTGAGGAAGAAAAACGATGAGAAATGATCTGCTTATTTTCCCAAGAAGCAAAGACACAGTTCATTTAGAACATTTACCTAAGGTAAAGGAAGTACCAGAACCCAATATAAGAACATGTGATGACTTCATGCTGTCCTCTCCCATTGTAGTACCTGCAGGATAATCAGATTTCCTCATCGTCCTGTCATTTTCTCAGGTCTGGGAGAAAAGGAGCTTTGACGGCTTTAGCAGGACAAGTAACAGACTCCAACTTTGAAAAGAATGTGTAAAAGACACGTTTGGCCTGGTTCTGCAACCGACTTAGCAATGGATCTAAAACAAATTTCAAAAGAGAATTAAAGTAGCTTTTTATAAATCTGGGTCAGATCTCTTCCGTTTGCTCATCTAGATCTGTCCTCCACCCTTCCCTGCCCCAGAAGGCTGACTGGGGACTAGAGTAACAAATGCCCTTGTCCTTGGGTTCGAAATGGGCTCAGCCAGTGGAGAGCCCTGGAAAGAGATCTAACACTGGAGAGCTCTCCACTGGAAGAGATCTAACATTGAGATCTTTTGAGAGGGAACAAACTGAGAAAGGGTGTCATTTCCTTGCTTTCTCCCTTAACATTTACAAAAGCACTTAATATTTATAAAAGAGTAGGCAGGGTCAGAGAAACCACAGGGCAAAATGCAAGTACCCCTTTGGGTACTAATAGACCAGTGCTCCCACCAAGGTGGGTTCACCTTGGCCTGGATGTGATCTCACCCAAAGTCACTGCTTCCCTGGAAGTGCTTAACTATATGACTTCTCTCTTCCTGGGTTTTAATAACTGCTTCCTGTCCTCCTCCCTCTGATTCTAGGGTGGCAAAATGTCCCTGCTACAAGCTTCAGGTTACTGCACCAACCTTGTGTTCTTCTAGACCCACACCTTTATAAAGAGTTTCTTTATGAACAAACCATTTTTGAATAATTCTATTTCAGCATTTTCTGTGTTTCCTGTTAGATACTTGGATTAATTAATATACTGCCTTCAGGGAATCCTGCAAGACCAATGGTCTGGGCCCTACTAGGTATCTTTAGAGAAGCAGTATCTCTTTCAGAATACTAAGGCTGACTTGGAAATACACGTTTTCTCCAAGTTCCTAGCCCATTTAAAATCTCAGGAGAAAACAAATAGGCACTCAAATTTAAGATAAGTCCAGAATGAATTAATATTTACAAAACTGTAGGCAGGGTCAGGGAAACCACGGGACAAGGTGCAAGTCCCCTTTGGGATACTAATAGACCAGTGCTCCCACCAAGGTCCAAAGAGCAAAAGAAAGAGAGTGGTTATCAGAATGGGGAAATAAAGAAGAAAATGCCTCCTTGAGAAGAGCAGTGACTTCCTTACAAGATAATGGCCAGCAGAGGAAGACCCCACTGTGGGGAGTCAGAGTCACCAGTGTCACAGACATGACTGTTCTGTCTTCTTATCTCCAGCCAACAGCTTCAAATTCAAGCTGATCAAATTCAAGAAGCCAGAGGAATTCCTCAACATAGTCATCATGCTGGGCCAAAGAGAAGGGTGGGGACAATTCAGGGAGCAAACAGAAGA
Organism: Arctocebus calabarensis; assembly: GCA_963573935.1. Lineage (NCBI taxonomy): Eukaryota > Metazoa > Chordata > Mammalia > Primates > Lorisidae > Arctocebus > Arctocebus calabarensis. Next base: position 50,573 of record CAUYON010046281.1, read on the forward strand.
TGACCAGCACGATTCCCAAATGGGAGGAACTGACTACACCAGTTCCTTGAGGAACTTCCTTGTATATTTGTAAAAAATATACAAATTTCCCAGAGCCACCCACCACCCTCCAAATTCAGAGTTAGAAAGTCAAGGGCTGAACCTTAGTAATCTCTTCCCCAGTTTGGAACCCCTGACTTTATATGACACACAAATGACCTTGAAGATTTTGAAGCACATCACACAATCCCTTCTCATCACAAGATCAAGCCCAAAAGACTAAATCATCTCAAGAACCTTCTATAAAGTGACTGCATTCAGAACAAACAATGTTCTGTCAGGGACAGCCCTTACCAAAGGAAGAATTATGTTACTTCCTATCATCAAGTACAAACCCTTAGGACAGCTGAGCCTAAGAATAAGTTTTGCACATTTGAATATTATCATCATTTTAGCACATGAGTAGAAAATATAAATAGTAGCTCCAAAGGACCTTATTCTTTGAAAATGCTTCACACGAAGGCAGCTTGAAATGAAAGCAGGCCCCAATGACTAAATGGGACTGTCCTTCCACGAGGGCCATTCATTGGTAAGGAACATCATTCAGAACTTTTACTTAAAGATCATTCTTTCCATTATGATTGTCGAAATGAAGCCAAGAGGGGAAAAAAATTGACAGTCTAAACTCTAGACTCTTGGCTTCAGAAATGCCTATTAATTCAATACAATAAAATTACAAACTCCCAGTATTCCTCAAGGTGCCCTTAAATTGAAATTGATTCTGTGAAACTGCTTTCACCTACCCTCAAGAAGGAAAATTCCATTTTAACTCAACTCTCAATAGGGAGGGTGTGCAGTAAAGTATTATGTCCAGGAATATAGAACATTAGGAACACTGGGACTCCAGGAAGGTGTATAGCCAATCCAGACCTTGCATTTGCCTCTACTGCTGATTCTGGATCTAGCAATTGCTCATTTTCCTAGGGAATTAAATGGAGAAAATATCTCATAAGTTTCAATCACACGGCACAGTTAAATAGTAAGTTGTTTTCCACAAAAGTAGTGTCATGGTTAATGCACCCAACAATAAAAGAAATTTGGGCCACGGTAGGGGAGCACAGGAGAGATTTATTTACTTACATCCCCAGAGTAAAAAAAGATTGCATTTGACTGCAGAAATTGGAACTGGAAAGTGTAGGTTTATCCAGTAATAAATGGGTCCCCTGGGCTGTGGTTGGGACTGCTGGACTCCTGGGTCCTATTTCCTGACAGGTCATTAATCTGCCATGTAACCTTGAGCGAAGGCTCTTAAATGTCTCCCTCTAGCAATTTCCCAATGTGATGGTTAAAAATAAAAACACACCTACCTTACAAATCCTATCAGAGCCAAAATTCTTTTTCCGACAGCTATGTCCCACTATATCCAGCAGATATGTCCCTAATTGCTCTGAAATGCTGCTTACAATGAGTGAGAAATCAAATGGTTGTCAAGTGGTTTTTTAACTACTCTCGGCAAGTTGACTTTAAAAGCACTCACTTACAAGAGCGACCAAGAAGTCAGGTGCTAAAGACAGTTCTGTTTTCTTTCTGTAGCAAGAAAATGTTTTTTGATACATTAGCCTATGTTTTCTCCTTTCCCTTTAATTCCCATTATCCCATGACTCTCCTGCATGCCAGGACCTTCTGCTTTTACCACTGTGTCAATGACAGTGTATTGATCACCAGGAACAAGTGCTCTAGCCCCTCTGCAGTATATAGATATTGTCGGGAAGTGACTACCCAGCCAAGGACTGCCTTTCCAGGCCCTCTCAAATGAGGGCAAGGCCATGAGTCTGAGTTCTGGCTAAAGTGATGTGGGTGGAAATAATACACACTCATTCAGGGCTGTCTCTTCATAAGCGTTAGAAAGTCAAGGAACAGGATAGGATGCTGCAGTCATCAGGGAACCTCCTTAAATCAGTTCAAGAAAGCGGACTTTTGTGAGTCCTTCAGCGTCACACGCTTCCTGAGAATCAAGGCAGCTGCCTCCCTTGCCAAAACCTGCCACCCGCCTCCTTAAAAATCACACTAAGCCTCTACTGACTGCCTATAATATGCCAAAATCTTTCACCTACAAACACAAATCTCGTTTTTAAGAAAGGAAGAATCATCTCTATTTAACAGAGAGGGAAACTAGGGTCAAGGAGATGCAAGTGACTTGTCCAAGGTCATTGAAATACAATGCAATTGTAGTGATATTGGCACTATTTCACAGTTTCCTCTTCTGACAATGCACCCAAATGGATCTCAACCAGCTGTCACCCTCAACCTCAGGCATTCAGTTCAGGGTCTAAGAATGACAAATTGCAGCCCACCTGGCTCTCAGGGGTGGCCTACTTGAAATTCTGAGGGAAAAAAAGAAAATAAAATGTTTTCTCTAACTTGTTTGATCTACATGAATGCGTAGGCCACGGGGTCTGACCATCTGTCCACCATTATCCTTGTATAACTGACCACTGCCAGGTGTCATGACAGCCGGCATGGATTAATTAGTTAGTATAAACCAAGTTCAAGGTAATTAATCATGCAAACTTGAACCCTTCAGTCCAAGACTGCTAAAAACATACCATAAACTTGGGGCACTATAAAATATTAATGACCAAAATGGAGATAGAAATATGGCCTCGGATGCTGTTGATTCATGTTTGAATTAAACCTGATACTCATGTGCCCAGCAGGGACTCCCTCAACTCACTATTGTTATCAATGAAAAATTCATGTGGCCTGAACACATGGATTTCTGATCACGTGACCCACTATAGAAAAGCCTCAAACAACCCCTTTGTGAACTCTTCCCTTCAAGCATTCTAAACAATTAGCCCAATATATTCCAGACCTACTGACAAGTGGCACAAGGAGTGCACTGCTGAGGTTACCATGGCAGCCCCCCAATATCCCCCTTGAGAAGGGCCTCCATTTGCCAGCCCCGTCCCCTCCATTACGGGACTACAACGCATTTATCACCTTAGCTTCCCAAGACTGTCTGTGATATTGATTGTTTTCGTGACTTAGGTGGGGAATTAGAGTGATGGGTTGGTAATTTCCTGTGTACTTTCACCTTCATTCCTTAAAATTTGGTGCTAATTTAATCCTTAGAAGAGCACAGTGATGCTTCGATGCCCTGATGGTGATCGAAAGCCGGTTATTTATCTGCAAAGCCCACTGACTCCCAAAATGTCCCTGGCTGATGTTAGATAGAAGATCGGGCCCCAAAAGCTTTTTTGGCCAAAAACAAAGACTGAGAACAAATAAAGGACCCAACTAGACAGAAAATGCCAAAGCCAGGAAAGGGATGCTTTGTTTTGCTCTTTGAAAGATCAAAACTGGACTTCAAAGTCTTGCTTCTGCCAGGGAGACCACACACTGCAAGTGTTTACCTCCTACAATTCTATTCCCAGGCAGTGTACTAGTTTATCCCAGGCCATTATCAGTCACATGTGTTCAGCCAAAGAAAGCTAAGAGACAGAGATTAATGATTCTCAGGGGAAAACAAGTCCAGAAAGTAGCTCCACTCCTCTCTTCTTCTTCCTCTTCCTCGTCCTTCTTCTTTCTCCTAATGCCTCTAACATGATTCTGAAAACTTTCATTCCCTAGTCTGGAATGACTCACTGCACTATGAATTCTACTTTGTTTTGTTTTGCTTTGTTTAGAGATAGAGTCTCACTCTGTCATTCAGGCTAAAGTGCAGTGGTGTGATCACAGCTCACTACAGCCTTGAACTCCTAGGCTCAGGGGATTTTTCTGCCTCAGCCTCCTGCAGCTAAGACTATAGGTGTCCGCCACCACGCCTCGCTAAATTTTTTAGAGATGGGGTCTTCCTGTGCTGCCCAGTCTAGTCTCAAATTCTTAGGCTCAAGAGATCCTCCTTCATCAGCTTCTGACAGCACTGGGATCACAGGCATGAGTCATCATGCCTGCCCTAAATTCTAAATTTAATCCTACTCTCAACTCATAGGTGACTGAGACAACCCACTAGGACCTAGTATTTTCCTTTAACCCTGCTCCCAAAAGAAATTGGCAAGGAGCCTTTCCAAAGACGATTATCTAAGAAATGGTCACTTAATTTGACTGGAGCCAAAACCCTTCAATTTATGGAACTGTTTCCCAACCACATTTGCCTGTCCCCCAGTGCCTTTTAGATTTTTTTTTTTCCAATTGCACCCCCACCTATGAAATTTTAATACCACAGCCATACAGCTATTGTATATCTGTTTGTGCTTTGTATGTATATGTGTGATTGATACATAAAAGAATAAGACATTTTTTGTCTCCCAAGAACTAATTTTTGCCCTTTGGGAGAGAATACATAGACTTAAATTCACATGAAAAGTGTAACTTGCATAGCTGTACTTGTGTAACTTGTATAGATACGTCCTCTTGAGTGGAGAGAATTGAAAGCCTGGTACGTGATAAAAGGGACTAGTTGGGGGAAAGAGCACAGATGCACAAGGCCAATTTGCATATCTTATAATATTATCAAAGGCCTCACTTGAAGCTAGGCCTTTTTTAAAAAATTTCAAATGAATATGAGGGTATAAAATTTTAGGTTACATAGTTTTCAGTTCTAAGGTTAAGTTCAAGTTGTAGTTGAGCCCTTTACCCAGGGGGTGTGCTGAACACCCTCACATTGTGCAGTTAGCTGAGATCCTGCCAAGCCAATTGCTTTCCCTCCTCTCCCCTCGCCTCTCCCTCCTCACCCCACTAGACTATTTTTGCGTTTTATCATTCCTGTGCACGTGTAGTTGTTTATATATTGGTTTCATATTAGTATTGAGTACACTGGATATTTTTTTCTATTCTAAAGATAACTTTAGTTTTACTGACCCAGTATATCTGTTGAAGTAAGGCATAAATATCACTTGCAATCTCTAAAACCACTGCCTTTCCCCATAGTTTGATAGGATCAGTCTTTAGAGGAAATACTAAACCAGCACTGATTTTAACTAACGAGAAGCACCTTATCAGGACAGACATAGCCCTTTCCTCTGCCCCTCTCAGTGGTCCACTGTGTGACACCCAGTTGTGCCATGTCCCTCCAGCTCCTCCAGCTGTCCAGCAGTTCAGCACTAGTCTCACATCCTTCCCTGGTGCTCTGCGTCAGAGTCTATTACAGTGTTCTGTAAGTAGCTAGAGGTATTTTAGACTCATATTTGTATTCTTCATCTCCCTGATTTTCTTAATTTTGGGTCAGCATGAAGGTGTTAAAAAAAAAAAACTTAACTCAGCAGCAATTAACTGAAAAGCTTTTAAAGACTAGTTTTCATTTCATTTCATAGTTAAGAGCCAGAAAAAAAAATATCAATAACTATTGAAATCAAGTTGTATATTAACCCCGGTTTAAAAGGCAGTAAGTGGCTTAGAGGCACTACTATCTAAGGCAATATTTGCTAATCTTTTCCTTTTTTGCTTCATTTCTAGTTGTCAAAATCTCTTACATACACACACACATATTCTATAAATGAAAATATATCTGGGCAAGACTTAACTGAACTGGGCATTGCTCATTGCTATAGTTTGAATGTGTCCTCAAAGTTCATGTGCTGGAAACTTAGTCCTCAATGCAACATTGTTGAGATGGGATCTTTAACAGGTGATTAGCTCATGAATAGATTAATGTCACTGTCAGGAATAAGTTAGTTATCTGGAGAATGGGTTAATGATAAAAGGATGATTGTGGCCCTCTCTCACTCCCATGCGTGCACAGGCACTCTCCCACCCTTCGGGCTTTATCCCAGGATGGGGCAGTAGGAAGACCCTCGCCAGATGCCAGTGCTGTGCTGTTAGACTTCCCGGCCTCCAGAGTTGCGAGAAATAATTTTTTTTCTCAGTATAAATTACCCTGTCTCGGGTATAGCAAAACAAAATGGACTGAGCCACTCATAAAGGTGGCATTTGAGAGAATGCTCAAGATTTCTGACCACTTGTGGAATGTCACCGTGATTTTTCTTTGGACAATGCTTAAGTTTAGGACAATTAGGGACAACCTTATTGATTTTCTAAAACTGAAAAAGGTAAGCTGCCAAAAAATGTAACCCTCAGAAGGGTTATCTCAGACAATTGGGAATAAAGAGCATAAGCAAGGGAGACTGAACTGCTCAGATGTCTCCTTTGTCGAGCCCTGCTTAAAGAGCCCCCAATTTTCAGAAGCTTGGATAAGGGATTATTTTTAGGAACAGTGAGGAGAGGACCCCGTCTGGAATTTGGTATTCATTGCCCCTGGGGTATATATTGATTGAGATAACTGCACCACGAGTCAGTGTGGAATTCTAGACATCCAAGCAGCACAGCTAATGATAGAAGAATCTACTTCACCTTCCAGTATTGCAGAAAGATGAAGGCTGAAATCTGGCAAAAATGTTTCCTCCAAAGCCTTCCATCTGCCAGATGCTCAGTGGCCATTAAAGCTTTCTATTCCCATTGTACCTTTTAAGGGTACCCTTAAATTTTTTTTTTTTTTTGAGACAAAGTCTCACTGTGTTGCCCCAGGCCAGCCTAGCTCACAGTAACCTCAAACTCCTGGATTCAAGGTATCCTCTTGCCTCAACCTCCAAGTAGCTGGGACCACAGGTATCCTCTACTACGCCGCTAATTTTTCTATTTTTAGTAGAGACAGAGCTCCCTCTTGCTCAAGCTATTCTCCAACTCCTAAGCTCTAATGATCCTCCTGTATTGGCCTTCCAGTGTGTTGGGATTACAGGCGTGAGCCACTGCACTTGGCCCTTCATGCCAATTTTTTTTTTTTTTTTGTAGAGACAGAGTCTCACTTTATCGCCCTGGGTAGAGTGCCGTGGCGTCACACTGCTCACAGCAACCTCCAGCTCTTGGGCTTAAGCGATTCTCTTGCCTCAGCCTCCCGAGTAGCTGGGAC
>CAUYON010046282.1:0-10126 GCA_963573935.1 Arctocebus calabarensis
TTTTTTTTTTTTGTAGACACAGTCTCACTTTCTTGCCCTCAGTAGAGTGCCGTGGCGTCACACAGCTCACAGCAACCTCCAACTCTTGGGCTTAGGTGATTCTCTTGCTCAGCCTCCCAAGTAGCTGGAACTACAGGTGCCCGCCACAACACCTGGCTATTTTTCTGTTTTGCAGTTTGTCTGAGGCCGGGTTTGAACCCACCACCTTTGGTATATGGGGCCAGTGCCCTACTTGATGAGCCATAGGCACAGCCCCAAGTCAGTTTTTTCAAATATTTTCAATCCACAATTAGTTGAATCTACTGAATCTTCCTTCTAAAAGGATATAAGGTTTTTTCAGACAAAAATAGAGAAGGTGGTCATTTACAGTGGCTGTATATTGAAGGAAATGCCATAGTGGTTTTTCCAGCAGAAGGGAAATAATTTCAGGGTAAGGCTCAAAAATGCAGGAACAACTGAAAAGTGGTAACACTGAATTAATATAGACTAATGTGGACTTTGTAAAACTATTATAATATCTTGATATGTTTCAACTATAAATATAGATTATAATGACACAATAAAAATGGCATGTAGGTCAGGAGGGCAGTTAATAGAGTTCTAAGTCTTTTATCCCCTCCAGAAAGATTATACCAATTGATACTGACTTTATGTAATCTGTAGGTTAACCACTAAAATAAAAATAGAATCCAGGCTCGGCGCCTGTGGCTCAGCGGGCTAAGGCGCCAGCCATGTACACCTGAGCTGCCAGGTTCGAATCTAGCCCGGGCCTGCCAAACAACAATGACGGCTGCAACCAAAAAATGGCCGCGCGTTTTGGCGGGCGCCTGTGGTCCCAGCTACTTGTGAGGTAGAGGCAGGAGACTCGCTTAAGCCCAGGAATTGGAGGTTGCTATGAGCTGTGATGCCACTGCACTCTATCCAGGGTGACAGCTTGAGGCTCTGTCTCAAAAAAAAAAAAAAAAAATAGAATCCAAACATACCAATATTTAAATTAAACGTAAAGAGGCTAAACGCCCAAATTAAAAGGTAGACATTGTTAGACTGGTTAAGAAAAAACTATGAGTCTCGGCACCCATAGCACAGTGGTTATAGTGCCGGCCACATGCACTGTGTGACAAGTTTGAACCTGGCCGGGGCCAGCTAAACAACAATGACAACTGCAACAAAAAATAGCCAGGTATTGTGGCAGGTGCCTGTAGTCCCAGCTACTTGGGAAGCTGAGGCAAGAGAATTGCTTAAGCCCAAGGGTTTGAGGTTGCTGTGAGCTGTGACGGCACAGTACTCTACCCAGGTGACATAGTGAGACTCTATCTCTAAAAAAAAGAAAGAAAGAAAAGAAAAGAAAAAGCTATGAGAGGTGGGCACGGTGGCTAATGCCTGTAGTCTTAGCAGTCTGGGAGGCCGAGGTGGGTGGATCACTTCAGCTCAGGAGTTAGAGACCAGCCTGAGCAAGAGTGAGACCCCATCTCTACTAAAAATGAAAAATTGAGGCAAGAGGAGCACTTGAACCCAAGAGTTTGAGAGTTTGAGGTTGCCATGAATTATGATGCCACAGAACTCTAACAAGGGTAATGAAGTGAGACTCTGTCTCAAAAAAAAAAAAAAAAAAAAAAACTATGAGAGACACATACAAAACATAAGAATGAGGCTTGGCGCCTGTGCTCAACAGGCTAAGGCACCAGCCACGTACACCTGAGCTGGCGAGTTTGAATCCAGCCTGGGCCCGCCAAACAACGATGACGGCTGCAACCAAAAAAAAAAAAAAAATGGCCAGGCGTTGTGGCGGGTGCTGCAGTCCCGGCGACTTGGGAGGCGGAGGCAAGAGACTCGCTTGAGCCTAGGAATTGGAGGTTGCTGTGAGCTGTGATACTACGGCACTCTATCCAGGGTAACAGCTTGAGGTTCTGTCTCAAAAAAAAAAAACAACATAAGAATGAAAATCACAATTAAGGGATAGAGCTTCTCTTTTCTTCCCCTTTGATATGGCCATTTTACTTGCAAGGAATTGCTAGATGCAGCCATTTCTAGGAATAAGAAAATGGTCTGCATGGCTATGAGATCAACTGCAATAGGAGGAAGAAGCAAACAAGTAAATATATTGAGAGTAAACTGAGCCCAGTTTCTCATTGTCTGGGAAGGTAGTTACAGACATGGAAATGGAGAGGACTAGGTCCTGTAGTGTAGTTTGGAACTGGAAGTATCAGAGTAAATCCATGGCCTTTAATATGCTCAGATAAATTCTAGAAATAAATCAAGATGTGGATGTGTCTGCACGTAGTCGTGCAGGCATTTCCCAGTTCTATCTGTAGAGACTGCTGCTTGGAATCAACACCACCCTGGCAGGGGCAGATATCCTTGACACCCAAATCTTGGTTTATAAATACTGTTCCCCTCTGCAGGACTAGGGCTCCTTGTAAAAATGGTTGACTGCAGGGCTGGAGCAGGAAAAGTTCAAGATGGAACTTTTGTGCCTGAAAGTAAGGAAATGCTCAGATTATTCTGGAGACATATAAAAAGGCCCAGCTGCCAACTTGGAAGGGCTGCCACTGGCCAAAACTGGAATAGTCTGACCTTCAAAATTAACAAATAATGGATTGTAGGTCACTGAGAAAGATGAAACCCATGTGTTTGTACTGATATAAATAGGTAAAGGAATAAATAAAATAGGGAGAATGAAAAGCTTTACCTCATCATAGAATATTAATTGATAAATGAAGAAAGAATGATGGAATTAGAAAATCATTATTTGTTAAAAAAAATAGTAATAATTGATTTAGGTTAAAACTAGGTGATGAAATTTTCATGTAAAATAGAATATTTTCATAGTCTAATGTATATCCCTATAAAATACTTATTATAAAATACTGAAGAAAGTTAAAATGTTAAATGTCAATACTTGTAAGATGCAGATAAAGCTATGCTTAGAGAAATTTATATATTTAAATCTACATATTAGAAAAGAAGGAAGGCTGAAAATCAATAAACTAAGCATCTATCTCAAGAAGGTAGTAGTGGGCAGCACAGCAGCTCATACCTAAATTCCTAGCACTTTGAGAAGCCAAGGTGGGAGGATCACTTGAGGCCAGGAGTTTGAGACCAAGCTGAGGAACATAGTGAGAACTCATCTCTCTCTCTCTTTTCTTTTTAGAGACAGAGTCTCACTTTGTCACCCTCAGTAGAGTGCTGTGGCATCAAAGCTCACAGCAACTTCCAGCTCTTGAACTTAGGCGATTCTCTTGCCTCAGCCTCCCATGTAGCTGGGACTACAGGTGCCCACCACAACACCCAGCTATTTTTTGTTGCAGTTTGGCCAGGGCCAGGTTTGAACCCACCACCCTCAGTATATGGGACTGGCACCCTACTCACTGAGCCACAGGCGCTGCCCGAGAGCTCATCTATTAAAAAACAAAAATTAGCCAGGTGTGGTGGCATGTGCCTGTGATCCCAGCTTCTTGGGAGGATGAGGCTGGAGTCTAACATGGTAAACAGTGAGATCCTGCTGGCTCAAGAAATGAATAAATAGGGCGGCACCTGTGGCTCATCGAGTAGGGCGCCAGCCTATATACTGAAGGTGGCAGGTTCAAACCCGGCCTTGGCCAAACTGCTAAACAGAAAACTAGCCGGGCATTGTGGTGGGTACCTGTAGTCCCAGCTCCTCGGGAGGCTGAGGCAAAAGAATCGCCTAAGCCCAGGAGTTGGAGGTTGTTGTGAGCTGTGTAACGCCACAGCACTCTACTGAAGGCAACAAAGCAAGACTCTGTCTCAAAAAAAAAAAAAATGAATAAATAAATAAATAAATAAAAGAAAGAAAAAGAAGAAAGTAATAGAAGAGTAGAAGATAGATTAAACTCTACCAAAAGAAGGAAAGAAATTATGAAAATAATGAAATAAAAGCAAACACATGCATAAAATCAAATACAAAAGAGATCAGTAAACCAAAAACTGGTTTTGTGGGGAAAAAAAAAAAGTGATAAACCTCTCTCAAGTCTGATCAAGACAAAAAGGACAAAGAGCACAAAAAAAAGGAATGTCAGAAATGAAAATAGGTCTGGAATAGTAGTTCATGTCTGTAATTTCAATGCCTTGTGAGGCTGAAGATGGAGGATGGCTTATGCCCAGGAGTTAGAGACCAGCCTGGGCAACATGGTGACACCCATTTCTACAAAAATTTAAAAAATTATCTAGGTATGGTTGCATGCCCCTGGTGTCCTGGCTGCTTTGGAGGCTGAGGCAGGAGGATTTCTTGTGCCTAGTATTTTGATCACAATAGTATTTTGATTACAATAAACTGTGATCATGCTAATGCACTCCAGCCTGGGCAACAAAGCAAGACCTTTCCTCTATAACTAGAAAAGAAATAAAAAGGGAGGCATCACTATAGATCCTACAGATGACGATATCTCATACAATGCTGGTGGAATAGTAAATGAGTACAACCACTCTAGAAATTATTATTATTTTTTGAGACAGAGTCTCACTATGTCACCCTTGGTAGAGTGCCGTGGCATCACAGCTCACAGCAACCTCAAACTCTTGGGCAATTCTCTTGCTTCAGCTTCCCAAGTAGCTGGGACTACAGGTGCCCACCACAATGCTTGACTTTTTTTTTTGTTGCAATTGTTCAGCTGGCCCTGAGCCAGGTTTGAACCTGCTACCCTCAGTGTATGTGGCTGGCTGACACCAAAACCACTGTGCTATGGGTGCTGAGCCCACTCTAGAAATTAGTTTGGTATTATTTATTAAATTTGAAGTTATACATGACCTGTGACCCAAAATTTCACTCATAGGTATATAGCCAAGAGACATATATGCACTTTGAGGAGAACCCCCCCAATATCTATTGGTTGTAGAATGTATAAATAATGGAATACTATGCAGCATGAAAACAAACTACTGTTTTATGCAACAGTATAGATGAATCTTACAAATCTATTGTTGAGTGAAAAAAGACAGGCCCAAAAGAATATATACATTTTTAGAATAAATGGAATCATTTAAAGTTCAAAAATAGGCAAGAAATTGTCTTTGATATTTGAAGTCAGAGAAAATCAACAAGGGATGGCAAAGCACTTTATCCTGAGGACTAACAAAAGCAGGAAAATGTTATTATTCCTGAGCTTGAAGGAACAAGGGGAGAGCTGGTTACCAGAGTCTCACAGGAGAGATGACACCTGGAGCAATAAAACAAACCCCTAAAGCAGAAAGGAAGGAAGGAAATAATAAAGTAAGAAACCATTAGCTAGGTGTGCTGGTGGGAGCCTATAATTGTAGCTATAGGGGAGGCTGAGGCAGGAGGATCCCTTGCCCCCAGGAATTGGAGGCTGCAATGATCAAGACTCTGTCTTAGAAAAAAAAAACCTGAAAAAATGAAATCATAAATCAAAGAAAGAGGACAAACTAAAGAAGGAAAAATATTTTAAATTCGTGTTTTTTTGGCTCAGCACCTGTGGCTCAATGGGCTAAGGTGCCAGCCACATACACCTGAGCTGGTGGGTTCGAATCCAGCCCCAGCCCGCCAAACAACAATGGCCTCACTATAGATCCTATAGATGATAATATCTCATACAATGCTGGTGGAATAGTAAATGGGTACAACCACTCTAGAAATTAATTATTTTTTGAGACAGAGCCTCAAACTGTCACCCTGGATAGAGTGCTGTGGCATCACAGCTCACAGCAACCTCCAATTCCTGGGCTCCGCCTCCCAAGTAGCTGGGACTACTTGGGCCTGCCACAACACCCAGCCATTTTTTGGTTGCAGCTGTCATTGTTGTTTGGTGGGCCCAGGCTGGATTCGAACCCACCAGCTCAGGTGTATGTGGCTGGCACCTTAGCCCATTGAGCCACAGACGCCGAGCCTTAAATTTGGTTTTTTGAAAAAATGAATAAGGGCGACACCTGTGGCTCAAAGGAGTAGGGCACCGACCCCATATGCCGGCGGGTGGCAGGTTCAGGCCCAGTCCCTGCCAAAACTGCAAAAAAAGAAAAAAAGAAAGAATAAAATACATAAGACTAATGAGTTTATATATCTAGGAGCAGTTTAATTACCCAAGGACACAAGTCCATTTACATTTTAAGTAAAAAAAACCTTGGTTTCCAAACATGTCCTTTAAGCTTGTAGTCATTACACTCTTCACTGAGAACAGGACTCACCATCCTAATTGTAGTATCTGCTTTCTGTTGAGTGGTTAGGCGACCCAACCCATCCAAGCACTTTGCATGTATTATCTCTTATGCATCCTCTCAACAGTTCCAAGGGGTAGATACTATTTAACAGATAAGGGGGACTAGGGCTCAGAGGGATGGGAGCCAAGACAGTCATCTCCCAATGGTGTTAGGCTGTCTTCCGCCACCAGGGGCCAGAGAGAGAGAAAGAGAGAGAGAGAGAGAGAGAGGCTGGGAACTGAGACAGGCTTCACTGTTTCTTATGCTCCCTTAGCTTTTTTTGTGGTGAGAGATACTGATGAATCAAGGAGTCCGACTCTCCTATATCTCACTTTACCATAGGGTAAACTGAGGCCGAGGGAGAGTTGGTGATCTGCCCAGGTGGCAGAACCAATCGGAAGCCCAAGTGGGGTCAGAGCCCAGGATTCCAAGCTCCCAGCAACTGTGGGTGGGTATGGACTCTAATCCTCAACCTGGGGACCCCACAGACTCCTGTGGCTCTGTACAGCCCACCCTCCTCTGCCCTCTGCACGCAGGACAACCGCAGCTGCCATTTCCTAAATAGGGCTCGTTACCACCAAGTCACTTGTAAAACGGGAGAGTGCCTCTGTCATGGGACCCCTGTGAGAACTGGGGCAAAGCAGTGAACACAGAGGACGTTCCCAGGAAGTGGCCGCTGTGCTGTGGCTGTTGCTGTTTTCATTAGTAATAACAAGTCGCCTAGGACCACGTGAGCACATTTCACAGGTGAGGAGGGGAGCCTCAGAGTCCCACAGCCAGCGAGTGGCCAAGCAGTGGATCTGTGAGACTCTAGGCCATGGTGTCCCCACCTATACCTGCCTCAGGAGGGTCTCTTCCTTTGGGCGATTCTTTTACTCATCCATCAAATGAACATCTGTGCCAGAGGTGCTCTGACCCTGGCCCTGGGCCCTGGGCTCTGGGGTGAATGGAGGCAGGGCCATGGGTCATGCTGTTTCCAGACCCCTCTAGGCAGGTGCAGTTATGATCCCCGTCTTATGCATGAGGAATTAGAGGCTGAGTTTTTTTTTGGTTTTGCAGACAGGGTCTCACTCTGTTGCCCAGTCTAAAATGCTGTGGCATCATAATAGCTCGCAGCAACCTCAAACTCCTGGGCTCAAGGGATCCTCTTGCCTCAGCCTCCCAACTAGCTGGGACTACAGGCTCATGCACCCATGCCTGGCTAATTTTTCTATTTTATTGTAGGGACAGGGTCTAACTTGAGCTTAGGCCAGTCTCCAACTCCTGGCCTCAAGCAATCCTCCCACCATGGCATCCATGGTGCTGGCCTAATGGGGAACTTTGATATAAACTCTTGCCTGCCTGGCTACAGAGATGTGCTCTTGACCGTGCCAGTACCTTGCCCTCAACCACCAACCACCCTTTACTGCAGGAGGGGTATAAGGAATGAATGCAGCTTTGGGCCACTAGGGTGGGTCCGTGGCATAGTCATTGGACTATATGATGTCAGAGGAGCCCTAAACTTGTCCCTGAACTCTGCTTAGTGACTAAGCCTTAGTCCATTCAAGAGACTGGTTTGAGTTCAAATAACTGGCCATTTCTCTGAACCACTTTTAAAAATTGTGGTAAAGCATATACTTGTATAACATAAAATTACTATTTTAACCACTTTAGGGTATACAGTTCAGTGACATTAAGTACATTCACATTGTTCTACAGTCATCACACTTATCTCCAGAACTTTTTTATCTCCTCAAGGGAAACTGTGTACTTTTTTTTTTTTTTTTTTGAGACAGAGTCTCACTCTGTCACCCTTGGTAGAGTGATGTGGCATCACAGCTCACAGCAACCTCAAACTCCTGGGCTCAAGTAATCCTCCCAAGTTGCTGGGACTACAGGTGCCTGCCACAAAACCCGGCTATTTTTAGAGACAGGGGTCTTGCTCTTCCTCAGGCTGGTCTTGAACTCATGTGTTCAGTCAATCTACCTACCTCAGCCTCCCAGAGTGTTAGGATTACAGGTGTGAGCCAGAGCGCCCGGCTGCACTGTGCACATATTAAACAATAAATCCCCTTCTCCTCTTTCCTCAGCCCCTGGCAACCACCATTCTACATTCTGTTTCTATGGATACGACATGTTATAGTATGTGTCGGAATTCCTTTCCTTCCTTCCTTCCTTCCTTCCTTCCTTCCTTCCTTCCTTCCTTCCTTCCTTCCTTCCTTCCTTCCTTCCTTCCTTCCTTCTTCCTTTTTCTTTCTTTCCAGTCTTACTCTGTTCGAGTCTTATTCTGTTGCCCTAGGCTAGAGGGCCATAGAAGTTAGAGTCTTAAATTCCTGGGCACAAGCAATTCTCTTGCCTCAGCTTCTCAAGTAGCTGGGACTACAGTTACCTGTCACCAGGCCTAGCTGTTTTTTTTTCTTTTCTTTTTTTTTTTTTGAACCCACCACCTCGGGTATATGGGGCTGGCGCCCTACTCCTTTGAGCCACAGGCACTGCCCTTGTTTTTTTTTTTTTTTAGACAGAGTTTCACTTTGTTGCCCTTGGTAGAGTGCCAGTAGAGTGCTGTGGCATCAGAGCTCACAACAACCTCAAACTCTTGGGCTTAAGAGATTCTCTTGTCTCAGCCTCCCAAGTAGCTGGGACTACAGGTGCCCACCACAATGCCCAGCTATTTTTAGAGATGAGGTCTTGCTCTGGCTCAGTCTGGTCTTGAACCTGTGAGTTCAGGCAATCCACCTGTCTTGATTTCCTAGAGTGCTAGGATTACAGGTGTGAGCCACTGTGCCTGGCCTCTCACTGCAACCTTGAACTTCCTGCCTCAGCCTCTTGAGCAGGTGAGACTGCAGACCTTTGCCATCACACTCAGCTTCTGACTTTTAATTGGAGCATTTGGTACATTAATAGAAGGTGGCCTGACCCATTGGCTGAAGACTCCCTGTAGATAGGAATGTCTCATTACATATTTTGCTTATGACATGTGAACACACCGGCTTGGCGCCTGTGGCTCAATGGGCTAAGGCGCCAGCCACGTACACCTGAGCTGGCGGGTTCGAATCTAGCCCGGGCCCGCCAAACAACAATGATGGCTGCAACCAAACCAAACCAAACCAAACCAAACAAAACAAAAAAACGGTCAGGCGTTGTGGCGGGCACCTGTAGTCCCAGCTACATGGGAGGCAGAGGCAAGAGACTCGCTTGAGCCCAGGAATTAGAGGTTGCTGTGAGCTATGATGCCACAGCACTCTATCCAGGGTGACAGCTTGAGGCTGTGCCTCAAAAAACAAACAAACAAACAAACAAACAAACAAACAAAAGACATGTGAGCACACCATTTGATAGACTGGATTTTCCCAGCATTCTGCATGCACCTAGCAGTGAACGCGAGTGAGGCACCCTTCGGAGCCCTTCAACAATCATTTAATGAAGCATCACAATTCACCAACCCCATGGTGCCCTCTGGAGTTGACACAGTTGACTCAGCATAGGATGCTGGGATAGGATTAAACAGGTCCTCAGATCACAAAACACAAAGATTAAATGTGTAGATGATAATCTCTATTCTTGTAGTGTATTTCTTATGAAAAACCATTCTCTCTCTTTTAAATTGCTGTTTCTTTTCATATTCTGTACACAGTAGGTGTTGGTCATCATGAATTTTACCTTGCAGTTTCAGCAATGGTTCAGTTCGTGGTTTTGCATTTGTGGCTGGTGTGCAAGAGAGCCAGTCACACAGCTAGAGAGGGAGTCTTGCTGGCCATGATCCCCCAGGCATCTGCCCAGCTTCATACTTCTGTTCTTTTTTTTTTTTTTTTTTCCTTTTTTGAGACAGAGCCTCAAGCTATCACCCTGGATAGAGTGCTATGGCATCACAGCTCGCAGTAACCTCCAATTCCTGGGCTCAAGCGAGTCTCCTGCCTCTGCCTCCCAAGTAGCTGGGACTACAGGCGCCTGCCACAACACCCGGCCATTTTTTGGTTGC
>CAUYON010046284.1:0-12294 GCA_963573935.1 Arctocebus calabarensis
AGCCTCCCTAGTAGCTGGGACTACAGGCACCCACCACAGCGTCCGGCTATTTTTTTGTTTTGCAGTTCGGCCGAGGCCGGGCTTGAACCCGCCACCCTCGGTATATGGGGCCGGCGCCCTACTCGCTGAGCCACAGGAGCCACCCTCCTCCTAGCTTCTTTAGAAATCATTTCATCCCCAGAATTTAAGAGAGTCAGTGTCCAGTAAATATTGCTTCAAATTAAAGTAAAAATCCACACTGTTTTTCTCATTGTCGAACAATAAATAGGATCTGTTTATCTGAATCAAAAATTAAGAAGCAAATGAAAGAGCCCATGAAATAGAGTATCTGTGTGTGTGTGAATTCCTTTAGATTTCCAGACAATGCTTTGTGGACTGAAATAAGACCACAAATACACAATATTATAATCAAGACTGTGGGTGGGGCATTCTGGCTCATGCCTATAGTCCCAGCAACTTGGGAGGCTGTAGTGAGAGGATCACTTGAGGCTAGGAGTTGAAGATCAGGCTGGGCAACACAGTGAGACCCTGTCTGAAAAATAAGTTAACCAGGCATGGGATTTGGAAACAGTTGATAGATTCTTCATATATAGATTCAACATTTGTACATATGCGTGGTGACGCACACATGTAGTCCCAGCTGCTCCGGGAGGCTGAAACAGGATGACTGCTAGAGTCCTGGGCAATAGTGAGCTTTTGTCTTAAAAAAATTAGCCAGGCTTAGTGGTGCACATCTACAGTCCCAGTTATAGTTGGGGGGGCCCTGAAGTTTGATCCTACAGTGACCTATGATAACACCACTGCACTCCAGCTAGGGACAGAGTGTGACCCATCTTTAAAAATCATCATCATAATAATAATCAAGACTATGACAAAAAATTCAGCCAGTAGAATGACCATATCCAAGGCATTTGACTAGCTGCTCCCCATGAACGTCGGCTCCTCCTGGCTCACTGTCTCTGTGTTGTCATCAAGAGAAACTGGATCAAGGTTAGGGTCAAGGTGCTTGGGGCCAGCAAGGTTTTCTCTTCCCTGATATTGGAAGTTCGAAAAGCTACTCAGCTCTTCTCTCAGGTCCTCCTCGGCTCACTGCGTTGTGGACATTTTCACACTGTCTATGACACTGTCATGACAACTGTCTATGTCATCCTGCCAAAACCCCAAGAAGAGCACCGAGTATTTTAAAAATGTAAAATGTCTATGAAAGACTTTTAGTGACGCCAGTGCTCCTGCACTGAGGTCTGCCCAACAGTACTTGGAGGATAGAAAGAATTCACTGTGACTTCTTCAAAGTACCTTTCCTAGAAAATCAGTCAGACCCCTCACTGGCATATGACGTCATGTCTTCTGACTCCAGGTGAGCCTCCCCTCTCTGACAAACTAACATTTACCCAACAACACGGAATAGTTTCAAAAGAGAAGCCCAGCAGACCAGGACTTCTCACCAGCTTCTCTTGTCCTGTGGGCCCTTTCCTGGTGTGGGGTAAGCAGCGCACACACTGTGAGCTGGTTCCCGCTTTTATCTGCTCTTATTTTAATCAAGTCTGAACATGGAGAATCTGTCAACTGTTTCCAAATTTAGTGATGGGTAAGATTGATTTTAATCTTCTTAATACGTAGTGTAGGTGTGCAGTGCTTGTGTGAAGATTAAGAAGAAATTCCACTTTGATTCTCAGAGCCACTTGAGACCCACACACTTCTTTCTCCTTATAGTTCTAATTGCAGTCATTGGTGAGTTAATGAGAGCACATTTTCAGCACAGCCTTTCAGCAATATGCCTTTCTTCAGACATTCTGGGGGTGCTTTATTGAGATTTCTATAATGGCCATGCTGCATAAACTAAAATTGTAAGTAAAGAAAGTATAGCGCAGAAAATGTTAGAACCACAGCTGCCCGCCAGTCTGTGTGGGGCACAGACCCTGAAGTGTTCTCTAGGTAAGCTCTTGGTACCACTGCTGAAACTCCTTATAGAATTTGATGGACTTTCAATCAAAAAATGTTCTTGGCATGCCTTTGAAATACCTTCCTTTTCAGCATAGCAGAGAGGTTAAGAAAGAAGGCTTTGGAGCCAGGCTGTGTGGGTTAATATTCTGCTGTTTCCTAGCTGTGCACACTTGAGCAACTTAATTAAGGTTTCTGAGCCTTAATGCCCTCTCCTACAAAATGGGTGTTATAATAATAGCACTTACCTCGTGGGATTGGTGGCAGGAAAAATGAGTTAAGGCATGTAAAGTGCTCAAACACAATGTGTCTGGTCATGCTAGTGGTTATTCTTTTATTCTCTTTTTCATTTAATTTCATTTTTATTTTCTAATCCAATAATATACATGCTTTTAAAACATTCAAATAGTTCTTGAAGGCTTTTAATATTTCACTCAACTTCTCATCACCCCATGTTCCCTTGTGAGAGGCCGCCATGATCAGCTCTTCTGTGTCCAGAAATGTTTATTCTGAAAATGTTTCAGTTGTTTTTCTCTTGCAGTTTTTGGCCGGGGCTGGGTTTGAACCCACCACCTCTGGCATGTGGAGTTGGCGCCCTAAGCCTTTGAGCCACAGGCTCCACCAATGTTTCAGTTTTTAAAATGACTGTTCAGTTTCCAAGTATAGAAAATAAGAAGTTAGGTCTCGTGCACCCTGCAACACCAAGGTAGTAAATCAATATCTAGATATTTCAAGAGCTTGGTTCCAGTCTATGTATATGTATATGTGCATGTCTATTATGCATTCTTACAGCCCCTAATGAGACTTAACAAATGTATATCCGTGGATGTCTTTTTATGTTTCACTTTTTCCTTTGAAGTTTTTAATTGAATGATTTTGACATTTGATTATTTTCATGTTACTAAGCACACACTCTCCAACAGCAACAGATGGAAGTCTCTCTTTGATGGGGTCACACACGTAGCTCATTGGTTTTATTTTTCCCCTTGCAGACAACCTTCCTGGAGCCTCTGCTGTCCTCTAACTCTGCTGTTCTCTAATCTGACGGATTACTGCCCAGTCCTTCTGCGAGCATCCTTCAACATCACCCTCTAAATTCCTCTCCCATGTCTTCTGTGTGGGAGCCTCTGTTTCCTCATCTCATTTTCTCTTTCTTTTGCTTTCATCCTGACTTGGTTGAATCACAGGCTTTAGTAGCTGCTTGAGAAATGCAAGATTGGTACAGTTTTAGTTTTTGTGAACTTGTTATGTATGAAAGTGCCTCTCTGCTACCTTTTCCTTGACTGTGATTCACTAAGTATGAAATTGTAAGTGGCAAGCCATTTGCTCTCTACATTTTCTCTACAATTTCTCCATTATATTTTAGTTACATTTCAGTGTTGCTGTGAAGAAGTCTGAAGCTTTTCTTATTCACCATCTTTTGATTTTGAGTTACCTTTTCTCTCTGGAAGCGTTTATTTTATTTATAACCTTTTTTTTTTTTTTTTTTTCAGAAAGACCGCCCTGTCATAGCTCACAGCAACCTCAAACTTTTGGGTTTGAGCAACCGTCTCACCTTAGCCTCCAGAATAGCTGGGACTACAGGCATGCACAACTATGTCCAGCTAGTTTTTCCATTTTTTAAGTAGAGACGGGGGTCTCACTCTTGCTCAGTCTGGTCTAGAACTCCTGAGCTCAAGGTATCAGCCTGCCAAGGCCTACCAGAGTGCTAGGATTATAGGCATGAGTCACTGTGCCGGCTTTTCTGGAAGCTTTTTGTATATTAATTTTGCCTCTGATATTTTTATACTTTCCAGCAATATGACTTAGTTCTCTGACCTTTAAACTTATTTTTGCTGGCCATCTGGTGGA
The DNA here is from genome assembly GCA_963573935.1 of Arctocebus calabarensis. Taxonomy (NCBI): domain Eukaryota; kingdom Metazoa; phylum Chordata; class Mammalia; order Primates; family Lorisidae; genus Arctocebus; species Arctocebus calabarensis. Next base: position 3,793 of record CAUYON010046284.1, read on the forward strand.
ACCTTTCAACCTAAAAACTAATGTTCTTCCAGATTAGGGGAATAATTTAGTAGTATTGCTTTGATAATTTCTTCAATAATTGCTTCTTCCTTCATTTTCCTTCTTTCTTTGTGGAGCACCTTATATGCAAATAGATGGTGGACCGCCTAGATTAATCTTGTAATCTTTTTATATTTGATCACTTATTTTCCAAATATCTATCTTTTAGGGATAGTTCTCCACATTTAACTTTTAACCCTTCTATGAATTTTGTTCTTCCTGATGTCATATTTTCATTTAAAAAGGGCTCTTTTGTATTATTGTTTCAGGTTCTTCTCATCCCTCAAAGTCCCGATGACCCTAGTTATGGAGTCTGTACCTTTTCTTCTGTCTCCTTCCCGGCTTGTGTTTCTTTCTTATTTGTTCGAGTTGTTCCTCTCATTCATGTTTAAGACAGAAGTGCAGAGGTTGTGTGGGAGCTCTGAGAGCGTGGGTGGGATTTATCAACAGTGATTCTGCTGGGCGAGGTCGCTCACGCCAATAATGTCAGCACTCTGAAAGGCCGAAGTGGGCAGATTGCTTGAACTCAGGAGTTTGAGACCAGCCTGAGCAAGAGTGAGATCCCCATCTCTACAAAAATGGAAAAGCTAGTTGGGCATTATGGCAGGAGCTACTCAGGAGGCTGAGGCAAGAGGATCACTTGAGCCCAGGAGTTTGAAGTTGCTGTGAGCTGTGATCTCACCGCACTCTACAGAGGGTATCAAAGAGAGACTCTGTTTCACAAACGAACCAGTGAGCTTCACTTCAGGGTCACTGTATAGGTTCAGGTGGTTTCATTGAAAGACTCTAAAATGTTACTAAATGAAAATCTTTTCTCATGTTTGGGTCAGTTTCTACAGAAAGCAATCAGCCAGTCTCTTGCCTGAAAGGGATGAAGCCAGCTACTACTTGCTAAAGGCTGGGCAGGCTCTCACCATTGAATATGTAAACAAGCTTAATTCCCCTCCATGCAGCAAATTGTATTTGGCATTCAGAGATCTTTCTTGGCCACTTTAAGATCCTGGGTCTAACTGCTTCCGATACCTGCTTTTTACTGATTTCCCCGTTTTCAATGCCTCTGTGCCTTCGTCTTCAGAAATACCTGGGGCTAATCTTATCTCAGATTTTCAGGGCCCTGTGGCTTAAAGGTACTTGCATTCTGCCTTGCTTCCCCCACACGCCTTCTTCAACCTCCACTGTGGGCAGACTTTCAGCTTCCTTTGTTCTCCTAAGTCAGCTGCCATTTATCCATCTGCTTTGCTGCTTCTAAAATCACATTGACATCCCTTGAATTTTATGAATTTCTCTCATTCTGTCCTTGCGTTTTGCCCTTCTCATCCCTTCACTATCACTTAACGGAAATTTCCAAGCCTGACTACAATGCTCTCTTTAATTTTCAGAAAAGCATTTCTACTCTGCTCCTTGCCCCTTTGATTATCAAAGCAGTGAAGTGGAGTTGACTGGAGGCAGCAGAACACAGTGGGTGAGCAATGGTCTCCAAGAATGGAAAGCATGTCCCAGGGAGTGTGCAAGATGACCCATTGGCACTAGGAAAATATTGGAATTTCCTTTTATATTTTTCTTTTTTTTTCCTTTTTTTTTTCTCCTAAAAATATAAAGAATTCAAGCTTTACTCAGTGTTAAATATCATAAATTGTAATGTTTGGTGCTGGTTTGATCCCTTTGTCAAAATGGTTGTGGATTACACATGGCGCCCAGGGCGTCCTGGTAGCAGAGGATACCGGAGAGTTCCCCAACACGGTAAGATAGGCAATGAGGCTGTGTTCTCTTCTGCATTATTGAAATATACGAGGCTGCATTCTCTTTTGCGTCATTGAAATAGATTGCCCTTTGATAGTGCTATAGGATATCTTACTATGACTAATTTGATGAAAATTAGGCAGAAATAGTATAACATTCACTGCACTTTATAATGACATACAGAATGTCTATGAAAATTTTTTGTTCCATAGTAAGATTCTGTGGTTATAACAAAGCTCTCAGAAATGTTGACCTTAAAAATATTGTACATTGGGCAGTGCCTGTGGCTCAAAGGAGTAGGGTGCCAGCCCCATATGCCAGAGGTGGAGGGTACAAACTTTGAGTTATGAGATGAACGAATACATGTAAGTTCTATAGATCTGATATAAAACATCAGATGACTGTTGTTAATTTGCACTGAACTTCACTAGGGGAGTAATCAGAAGTGATCTCACACACAAAGAGGTGTTGTGGCAATTGTACAATCTGTATGATGTCAAAACATCACATTGTACACACAGTATTTTTCAGTTATACCCCAATAAAGCAGAAAAAAGTCTCAGGCATCAAAAACATGCACAGTATGTATAAAGTCTTTAATTATATGATAGAAAGTCATAACTATTCAGTTACTAGCACCTACTAACGATTATGGGATGATGATGATAATGATGATGACGATGATGATGGTGGTGACGATGATGATGATCATGGAGACTAATGACTGTGAATTGTTGTTGATTATAATAATGATCATGGAGACTAATGACTGTGGGATGATAATGGTGGTGGAGACTAATGACTGTGAGTTGTTATTGATGATAATGATGATGATGGAGACTAATAATCATGGGATAATGATGATGATGACGATGACGATGATGATGATGGTGGAGACTAATGACTGTGGGATGATGATGGTGGAGACTAATAACTGTGGGATGATGATGATGGAGACTAATGACTGTGAGTTGTTGATGATAATGATGATGATGGAGACTAATAATCGTGGGATGATGGTGATGGTGACAACGATGATGATGATGGAGACTAATGACTGTGGGATGATGATGGTGGAGACTAATGACTGTGAGTTGTTGATGATAATGATGATCATGGAGACTAATAATCGTGGGATGATGATGATGATGACAATGATGATGATGGTGGAGACTAATGACTGTGGGATGATGATGATGGTGACAATGATGATGATGATCGTGGAGACTAATTACCGTGGGTTGTTGTTGATGATAATGATGATCATGGACACTAATAATCGTGGGATGATGATGATGATGACAATGATGATGATTGTGGAGACAGCGACACCTGTGTTCCAGGTGCTTTCCCACACTAGTGCTGTGAACGCTATAATGCTCCATTTTCACCCAGAGCTGAGTTGTGTTAAATCATATTCATGGTGATCTCTAAAAGAGAAATTGCAAATATGTGGAGTAAGTCCTGCCTTTCACTCCTGTACTTGGTAACTATATCCTTCTTTCTGATAATGGAAACTGTCACAGCCTCAGAACAATCAAGTGGTGACTAGGGAGCCTCAACCATGGCGAGCAGAGGAGTTGGAGCCTGAGCACCTGCTCTGACTCAGAGGATGTTTGCTTGCTCCTTCGGCCCTAGATACTGTCCCCCATCAGAAGACTCCAAACTGGCTACCTCACCAGGCCCCCATCAGGCCCCTTATCATGTGGCTTTAAGAAAAACTTGTGCTGACTTGTTTTTCTTTACTTACAGGCTCTATGAATCTTTTTAATTGATTGTGCTCTCTTCTTTGCTCTGGCTACCAGCAAGCTCAGCAACTAACACAGTCCTTGTGTTACATCTCTGTAGGAACTTTTCACGCATTTAGAGGGGTAAACCTTGTCGTCAGTTACTTTTCATTATTATTACCATTATTATTCTCCCTTTGCCTTATTTCCTTACTTACTTTATAATACTACCTGTATATTACATTTTTTTATTAAATCATAGCTGTGTACATTAATGCAATCATGGGGTACAATGTGCTGGTTTCGTATACAATCCGAAGTATTTTCATCAAACTGGTTAACATAGCCTTCATGGCATTTTCTTAGTTGTTGTGTTCAGACATTTATATTCTACATTTAGTAAGTTTCACCTGTACCCTTCTAAGATGCACCGTAGGTGTGGACCCACCAATTACTCTTCCTCCACCCATCTTCCCCCCTCCCCTCCCTTCCCTTACCTCTTTACCCAAAATAATAGAAGAAAATGCAGGGAAAACTCCTGCAGGGAATCAGCCTGGGTGAATATTTTATGAGGAGGACTCCCTGGGCAATTGAAGCAGCATCAAAAATACACTACTGGGACCTGTTCAAACTAAGAAGCTTCTGCACAGTTAGTAAATAAAGCAAGTAAACAGCCCTCAGAATAGGAGAACATATTACGTATTTTTATGAAATATCTCAATTGTTTTTGAGACCTGGTTAAATAAAATAAAAATGTAATCTTGTTAATTTCCCCAACAAGAATAAAAATAACTTCTCTTTAAATATTTAAGGGACAATTGCTAAAGCCTTCATTGTACTGATAAGAGGTGGGAATACTGCATTGAGTAAACTCAGGAATTTGTAAAGCTGGTTGGAGAACAGAAGCAGACACTGGACCCTGGTGACTGTGGCCAGCCTTCCGGACCCAGACGACCATGGTGCTCTGTGATAAGAGTGTGAGAGGGCTGTGTTAGTGGGGTAGAAGGTAGGAGGAATCCCTCTATGTCATTTCCCTTGAGATTATTTGCTCCATCACACTAAATAAACAGAATAAGTAAATAATATTTTACTTCGGTGTAATAGCCCATCTGTCTTAGTCTGTTTTGTGTTGCAATAAAACAATACCTGAGACTGGGTAATTTATAAACAAAAGAAGTTTGGTTAACCTGTGGTTCAGTAGGCTGGGAAGTTTAAGGGTATGTCCCTGGCTTTGGGAAGAGCTTTTATGGCAGGGAAGGTCAAAGAGGGAGTAGATATGTGTGAAGAAGGGACAACCCAGGGGCATCCTGGCTTTAAATAACCAACTCTCTTGGGGTCTAAACCATTCCCATCAGAAACAATCCAGGCTTGAGAGAGGTTCTGAGAACTCACCACCCTGGGAATGGCACCAAGCCATTCATGAGGAACTTATCCTCATAACCCAAACTGTTCCTTCTGGAACTCACCTCCCAGTACTACCAATTGGGGATCAAATTTCCATGTAATTCTGGGGGAACAAACAAGCCATATCCAAACCATAGCACCATTTTTAATAATGCGAATATGTGATTGTAAGAATTCCTCTTGAAGGACACTGTGGCAGGGACAGGGATCACAAGTGCGTGTTAGGAAAGAGAACATCAAGGCTGGGCATGGCGGCTCACACACCGGTGATTCCAGCCCTCTCGGGGCCAACACAGGGGGTTCCTTAAGGCCAGTAGTTCAAGGCCAGCCTGAGCAACATAGCAAGACCCCATCACTACAAAAGATAATTTTAAAAATTAGCTGAGGTGGTGGTGCACACCTGTAGTCCTTGCTATGATCAGGCCACTGCAGTCCAGCCTGGGTGACAGAGTGAGACCCTGTCTCTTAAAAAAAAAAATTTTTTTTTTAAAGTATTAAGAGTGGGAATTGAAGCAAGGGCAACAAGACAGAGAGAGAGACAGTCAGAGGGAAGCTTGTCTGGGCCCCTGTGGCAGCTGTTGAGAGTCACCTACAAACGTCGGCTCTCTGTGCCTCAGGTCTGCACTAATACACTTGGTCATTTGAACGACCTTGAAATGCCTGTGTCTTGCCTAATGCCCTATTTGCTATTCACATTGAGGGTCCTTAGCTCACAGAAACCTACAACTAATTTCAAAGGAAAGAAAAAAAAATCCAAAGGGTACAGTTGATCCTCTAAACCCAACAACTGTGTTTATCTGACTCTCTGGGAATATGACTTGATCATTTTAATAGACCAGTGGTCAAGGGAAGCAGCACTCACCCTTGGAAGAGGAATTGGCATATTGAATTTGAACTTCTTTCTTTAACTTGTGAGGCACTTGCTTAGAAGCCCTTATCCCCTAGTTAAAAAAAAAAAATCACACCTTTGTTTATAATAGATGAATCAAGATTCTTTCTTAAATCTGAAAAGCATCATATAATGATTTTTTTCCATGCAGTTAGCAATTCTTATTTAATCATTAAATTTCATTTCTAAGGGTCCTGATACAGTTTAGATATATGTCCTCTCCAAATCTCTCCCTTTTTTTTTGCACTTTATCACCCTTGGTAGAGTGCTGTGGTGTCACTGCTCACAGCAACCTTCAATTCTTGGGCTCAGGTGATTATTCTGCCTCAGCCTCCAGAGTAGCTGGGACTACAGGCGCCCACTACAACACCCAGCTATTTTTTTGTTGCAGTTTGGCCAGGGCTGGGTATGAACCCACCATCCTCGGTATGTGGGGCCGGCGCCCTACTCACTGAGCCACAGGTGCCATCCCCTCTCCAAATCTCATGTTGCAATTTGATCCCCAGTGTTGGGAGTTGGAGGTGTTTGAGTCATGGGTTGGATCCCTCCTGCATGCCTTGGTGACCTCCCTACTGTAAGGAGTGAGTTCTCGCTCTGTTAGTTCGTGCAATAACTGGTTGTTTCACAGAGAATGGCCTCTCTTTTACTCTATTTTGCACCTTCTCTTGCCATGTAACACACCTGATCCCCTTTCACCTTCAGTCTTGACTAGAAGTTCCCTGAAGCCCTCACCAGAAGCAGAGGTGAGGTGGGGCCATGCTTCTCTGCAGCCTGCAGAACTGTAAGCCAAATAAATCTCTTCTCTTTATTAATTACCCAGCCTCAGGTACTCCTTTATAGCAGGCCCTTTCAGGGGCTATCTACTCTAATACCCTCATCCTACGGCTAAGGGAACAGACACCCAGGCCGTTGAAGATCACACAGGTCGGTGGAGAACAGAGCCAGCCTTTTGAAGTCTAGTTCAGTCTTTATTCTCAAGAGCACTTGGCCTCCTGAAAGCTCTGCTCCTGGGCCTGAGTCAGCGTGGAGTTCATCTGCCCTGGTGATTCTGCCTCTGTTCTCAGCTCAGCTAATACCTGGGGAACGATTAATGGTTCTGCTAAAAACCATGGTCCCTAATAGAACCTTTCAGGAAGTGCAGATGACTCAGCTGCCCAACCTGCTGCGTGCTGAAATGAATCAGAGTGAGGCATTTTGAGCAGTTTCGTTGTGTGAAAAGACCGCCAGTTGCCTGGTTACCAGAGTGAAAAATATAAAGTAATTGTGCTTCTCTGTGGCCAAGGGGAAAGGTATTTAATTGTCAGCACGAATTCTGAAAAGTAGAGCTAAAGGCCACGTCCCTGACAGATGGGAAACGTGTGACTTTCCATGAGTTAGTCTGGCCATGGGGTTGGCACCTGTCCACAGCACCACGCAGAGAGAGACAACATGATCGATAATGATAGACATTACTGTGGGCTGGGTAAGATCAGAGTATTGGACACGGTCTTTGAAATCTCACAAGAATTTTTGGAGGTGTGTACTCTTATTAACCCCATTTTACGGGTGAGAAAACTAAGGGTACCCAAGACAGCCGACCTCATGAGAGGGCAAAGAATTAGAATTTATACTCAGGACGATGGATCTCTGCTCTTACCTACAACACTATCTGGCTTCTCTATAAATGTCGTAGAGCGTGATGTGTGTCAGTTTACCCTCCTGTGGAAGCACTGACCCATTTTCTGAAACGCTGGACACTGGTAAGGTTGTGATCAGAGCAGAAGCCATCTGCCTCCTTCCTGACTTTGATTGAGCCCACTCAGCCTTTACTGAGGCTTCTTTACCTTTTCTACTCATTCTACACTGGTGTCAAGTATTAAACCCAGAGATGCTTCCCGGTATAAATTAAAAAGTGTTTTATGGAGATGAAATGAATGGGCTGCAGCCCAGGCTTGACCACTCTCACATGACTGGAACACAATTTGCTCATCTCTAAAATGGAAGATTGTTGAATAGGTGGTTTCTAAGTTCTTACAGCTCTAAAAAAAAAAGCCTCAAAACAAAAAAAAATCTCCAAAATTTAAAATGACATTATAACCTAAGAGAAGAACAGAGGTTCTAGAGACCTCTCCCCTTCATTTCAATCCTAGCACCTAACCTTCTTATGCAAATTTCATTAAGTTAATCTCCATAAACCACAGATGTCAATGTTTGTAAAAGTAGAATGATCCACCTCATAGCATTGCTGGAAGATTAAAGAAACTAATGTGTGTATATTACATAGCACGGTGCTAGCCACAGAGTAGATAAATGCCCACTAAATGTTAGCCATCATTATTATCACCATCGTTAATGGAAGATATGGGATAAAAAATAATCTGGAAGTCAGTATTAAGTATATATCAAAAACCTGTCCCTGATCAAATACTGAAATATACATTTCTCCATGGGACAGAGCCAGATGCTCAGGTCTGGAAGTTTGGGGTGAGGGTTTGCGACCCTGCACCTGGCTGAGTTCTGTCTGCACATTCACGGGACAGTGCGTGTTTTATTTTTTTATTTTTAATTAAATCATAGCTGTGCACATTAGTGCAATCATGGGGTACAGTGTGCAGGCTTCATATACAATCTGAAATATTTTCAATTTTGTTCTTTCTGCTCAAGGTTGTTTTGAACTATTTGGGATCTTTTGTGGTTCTACAGAAATTTTAGGATTTCTTTTTA
>CAUYON010046287.1:0-12041 GCA_963573935.1 Arctocebus calabarensis
CCCCCCCCCCCCCCCCCCCCCCCCCCCCCCCCCCCCCCCCCCCCCCCCCCCCCCCCCCCCCCCCCCCCCCCCCCCCCCCCCCCCCCCCCCCCCCCCCCCCCCCCCCCCCCCCGCCCCCCCCCCCCCCCCCCCCCCCCCCCCCCCCCCCCCCCCCCCCCCCCCCCCCCCCCGTAGAGCCCGACAGAAAGCTAATAGGAAGCAAAGCAGAGAGATGGAAACGATCAGATCCTGGGGTCTTTTGCTTTTGTTGTGTAGATATAGAAATTTTCATTATTCTGCATGGTCTCAAATAGTCACAAAATAAAGTCAATCTTACGGGAAAAGTAGAGGCAGGCAGAAAGCTTTGTCATAACTGCTCTTTCCTACTAGCGAAACATAGAGGTGATGTTTCTTTCAAATTCTTTCTAGCCAAGCAAGGCTAGAAGCTTCCAAGTGACTGATAATCTGGCCTACCCTCTCCTGGCTCGCCTTTTCCTGTCTGTCCCTTCATTTCCCGCTGCATCCTTGTGGTTTGTTCTATAAGCCCCCGATGTGGATGGTGGTCACCATTTCTACATGTTCCTCACAGAGAATACGTTTGTCTGGAAGTCTTTATGTGCTGGGAAATTTTACCAGATTTTTGTTCCACAGTCTCTGAGCAGCTGTGTGAGACTGGTGAAAGAGAACACAGGCAGGCAAAAATAACTTCAGAATGTCTGCCCTCAGCAAGGTCTAGGATTGTCTAAACTGCCTCTAACGTGGTGTCAAGCAAAGCTCCCACCTTTTCAGAAAAGCCAGCTTCTACAGGAACACGGAAAATTAGAATAAAGTAGCTGAAATGACAATGATCCAATGTAGTGTCACAAAGTCCAGATGCAGATTTACTGGGGAAAAAAACATGTCTCATTTTACTAGATAATTAGTGCCATTGGTGTGTGTGGATTAACCATTCTACAAGATTTTATTTGTAATTTCTGTAATAATGCATTTCTAAAATGCCCTCCTGCAAGTGCCCACTACAGCATAGTCTCTTTCCAAACCTCTCTCCCTCAGTTATCTCCAACTGCAGAGATACTAGTCGTGTTAGTGTCTGAACTTATTCAGAGTTGATACAAATAGCTTTGCACGTTGGAAGGTCACAACATGTCAGCATGGCTCATTTGTGATGCCAAGCCCTTCTTCTGCTTTGTTCTTATATGAATAAATTTAAAGACTTCTTGAAAATGAGCACAACTATATGAAATAAAAACTGAGGAAGAACTCCACTGAACTAAGGGAAGCTGACACCCATATTGCAATAAAATCTGTTTATGATCCTCTCTGTAAGCCTAGGAAGATACTAGCAAGCTGTGTACGGGGCTTCACTGATTCTCCTAATTGTTTTCAATGGTAGACATATGGTAGGATATTTTTAATGTTGTTCTCTAATATTTGAAGGATATATAACTTAATATAAAGTATAATGTGAGAAACATCCATGTGTGTATATACTGCCCAAACTGAAAAACAAAATGCTACCTGCATATTGAAAGACTTTCAGTTTCATTCCTCACTGCTGGTGTCATTCTTTAGACTCATGTAATTACAAGCCTCATAATAGTGATTTTTATCCTCAAATATCTTTTTATTCTATTTTTAAAAACAGCATTTCTGACATACAATTGACATACTACACAATCCACACATGTAAACTATGCCATCCAATGCCTCATAGTGCATTCCCAGAATTGTGCATCCATCACCAGTCAGCTGTAGAACACTTTTGTTACTCCAAGAAAGGTCACATTCCTAATCTGTGAGCTTCCAAATTCTCACCATTCCCCAGAAGTAAGCAATCACTAACATACTTTATCACTAATATGCTTTCTGTCTCTATAGATTTGTCTATTGTGGACTTTTCATATAAATAGAATATTTATAGATTTGTGATAAGCTTTCACTCAGAATAATGTTTTTCAAGGTTCATCCATTGTGCTGCATGTGTCAGTACTTCAGTTCTCCTTATTGCAAATAATATTTTAATATATGGATATACATATTCATCAGTTTGTGAATATTTTTTGGTTGTTTCCACTTTTTAGCAATTACTATTAATGCTACTATGAAGATTTATAAAATTTTTGTGTGTGGACATGTTTGCATTTCTCTTGTGTGTATACCTCAGAGTGAAAATGTTGGATCTTATCATAACTCATATTTAACCATGTAAGGAGCCGCTAAACTGATTTCTTAAGTGTCTGTACCATTTTATTATCTGATCAGTAATGTATTCAACTTCCATTTTCTCCTTAACTCTTCCAAAAATTGTTATTGTCTTTATTTTTTGAGTATAACCATCCTGGTCAATGTAATACTTTGCTGTGATTTTTATTTGTGTTTTTCTGGTGGCTAGTAATTATTTATACTTTTATCACAGCTTTTGGCATTCTTAAAACAATATGGTATTCTTTTACAATTTTAAAATGATATCTAGGTTTAATCTAAATGTAACATGTCTCTGAAATAATCTTTTTATCCAGTATTTTATTTTTGAAACTCAAATTTAGCTTTCGTTTAGCTTTACTTCTCTATGTTATTTTATTTTATGAATGTATTTGTTTAACCACTCTTCTTTTTTGGTAACAAATGCTGAAGTTGTTGACTAACGGGGTTTGGGGGTCTCAGAGGAATGAAAGGCTTGACACAGAGTCCGTGTCAGGGGACTGAGGAACTCCAGGAGGAGCCCTCCCGTGTAAACCTCAGGTCTGTATTTATGATCATAGACGGGAGGAAGTAGACAAAGCTGCTGTCCGACATTAGCTCTGATTAGGGAGGCGATAGAGAAGGTCAGACAGAATTGTTTCCACCTTTGTTTTCCCAAAGCTGCAGACCTTGAGCACAACCTCTGCCTCCAGCTTCAGAAGACTTTTGGAATCTAGAGAATCTTTACCATAATTATTATTGCCACACCCACAAATACATTTTCTCTCGCAGGCTAGTTTTCTGATCTCCTGCACACACACAACTTACCTGCCATTCTTGTGATTCTCTAGGACTCCCAAGCAGGAAGTTGGTTTCATGCTGATGATCAGAGCTAAGTTTTCCCTACAGTTGATAATATTCTTATTATCTATAGTGCTGCTAAGACTGCTCTTCTTCATGCCTTCTTGTGTTCACATGAAGAATTCTCCCAGGGTTCGGGGTTGAAAATTGTTCAGTTTGCCTTCTGGTTTGAACACTGAACTTTCATTTCTGGAAAGCCCTTTAGTCTTAAGTAAACCAGTTCTGCCAGTCACTGTACCCATGATAAATAATTAGATATAGAACTAGGAGATCGTGAGCTTTACCTGATAGTCACATTCTGCTCTAACGTGGTTTCACCAATTTACATTCCAATAGGATTTAAGAGTTATGGTCTCTTTACATCCTAATTAATTTTAATATTTGGTTATTTTGTATTTACAGTGACATGAGAAACCCCAGGATAACATATTCCTTCAAAACTTTAAATTAGATATAACTAGATTGATAATTTCAATTCTTCTCTTGCTTACTCTGGTCCCCAGTAAATCAGTCTTATATTCTTGTTGGGACAGAAGAAAAAGTCAAGCCATCTCTAAAATGAATAAATAGAAGCTGGATCTCCATACCTGATCGGCAGGTGCAACATTCCCACATCATGCTGATAAAAATGATCTGAGGATTTCAGCCAACTTAAGCTCCAGAAATGATCCTTTCATGAGCAGGAGACTGCTGCTATGTCCACAGGGTGTTATATCACATGTACTGACCTCGGAATTTTTGTGACCACCTACTTGTGACAAAAACAAGACATTTCATTACACAATATTAACAAATACCTGCATTTTACACAATTATAATCATTTTACCTCACTAAGGCTTTGTGTGAGGCTTTGTATTATAATCACAAACAAATATGCATATGACTGCGAGGTCTGACAATGAAGTTCATGAACACATCTTAGAGTGCTAAATACCTCATTGCTGAATATCGCTGTAGTCATCTTTGAAGTGCTCCCTTTCAAAGCTATGCCCTGATGCCAGTGCCTAGTCAATCCTTCAAAACAATTTTGGAACTCTTTGCTGGATAGCTATCAAAGCTGTCACTGTTTTACCCTTTATGTCCTGAATGTCATCAAAATAAACATTTTGATAGACATTTTACTTTTTTATTTTTATTTTATTTTATTTTATTTTTACATATACATGTGTTAATTAGATTTCCACTTTTTTGCCTTCAGAGAATTGAAAAGGCTTACAATTCAATAACAATAACAATGTTTAAGATAAGGAGTAGAAATAAAAACCACATAAAGGATGAACAAAGATAAATACATTCAGAAAAGGAAATAGACGATTACTGATTACTTTCGATGCAGTAATTGTCTGTTTTGATAGACATTTTAAAGAAGAAAAGTCATTGGGGGCTTGATTAGGTGAATAGGGATGGTTTTCCAATACAGTTACCTGTTTACTGGCTTAAAAATCCCTCACCCAAAGTGCCAAGCGAGCTGGTGCAAATGTCGTGATGCAAGAGCCATGAGCTATGGGCCAAGATTTCCAGTTAAGATTTTTCTAACTCTTTCTTTTCTTTCTTTCTTTCTTTCTTTCTTTCTTTCTTTCTTTCTTTCTTTCTTTCTTTCTTTCTTTCTTTCTTTCTTTCTTTCTTTCTTTCTTTCTTTCTTTCTTTCTCTCTCTCTCTCTCTTTCCCTTCCTTCCTTCCTTCCTTCCTTCCTTCCTTCCTTCCTTCCTTCCTTCCTTCCTTCCTTCCTTCCTTCTTTCCTTCCTCCCTCCCTCCCTTCTTTCTTTCATTTATTTTTTTTTTCATTTTCCAAGGGAGTATAGACAGAAAGTCTTTAAAAAATTATACTAAATGAGTGGCCATTCTTTAAAAGAAGGTTTAAAAAGAAAAAAAAAACAAAAATCTTAAAGTAATCCAGTGTGGCAATGCATCTCTGCCTCTCCTCTGCTCTCTGTCTTCAGAAATAATACTTAAGAAAAATTACAAAAATGTTGACCTTTGTGTGGCAGAGCAGCAAACTTTGGAGGGCGTGAGGTCAACTCAATGGCTCTGTTTTGACTGTCTTGAAACTGAGTTGCTGTCATGGACAAACTTGCAAACATCATTTGAAGAAAGGAGACTCTGTGTTCTTTCGGCTCCTTGCTTCAACAATTTGCCACTAATGATTTAACAGCCTAAAAAAAAAAAATTAACAGCTTCATTGTTCCTTCCAGACCCAAAGCAGGGATTTATACGTCTAGAATAGCAGGGTTCAGGGCTAATCATATTGTCTCTTTTAAAAACTCACTTTGATTATTGAGAACCTCATAATTAGGCAGTTTCTGTACAATATCTGTGCTCTGGGGCCCTGACCACAGGATTGAAGAGGGAAAGTGTGCATAGCCAAGGAAACATGATTTAGATGGTGTTTCTCGTCCTTTCTCACTGGTGAAAGAGTTCAGGACAATTAGGCAAATTTTTAAAATGTGTAATTATATCTAATGTGAAAATTAACTAATTCAAGTTTGCTTGAATATGAAATAACATGTTCATAGATTGAGAACAAAATTGTGTGGTTAGCGGGGTAGTATAATAATTCCGATGAACTTGAAAAAGTTCAGCATATGGTGAATATGTAGGATTAGATTTCAATAGATATTCCAGTCAAAAAGAGGATTCTTTACTTTCCCTGGCATCTTCCAATCTCTCTCTCAACCCATTGATATGAGAATAATTCCAACTTCAAGCCTTTTTCTGCCCTGACAGCCATTGGGATCTTATTGGTTTTTAATATGTTTGTGTTTTATAAAACTTTGCCTGCAACAATAAAACTGCTCTAGCTTTTAGTGATTAACAAACCTCAGCCTGCCATGGGTTTTGCCTTCATGGAATTATTTTCAAGGATGTAATAATATGATCATGTGGATCCTATTTTAGGTAGGTGAAGCGTCCTTTGACACATAGTTGACGATCAGGTTTTTTGAGCAAAGTACATTTTGAGGGAAAAGGAAAGGAAAACATATTTATCTCCATTTTCCTTTTTCTGTTTTTTTTTTTTTTTTTATAATTTATAATAGATCTTTCAAGGAAGGCTCTATTATAGAGCCAAAGAAGATTACAACTTTGAGAAGCTAGAGTAGAATATGACTTCTAGAGGATTAATTGTTCCCTTTCTCAAATAATATCTATGAAAATTGAACTCTGCCTGGCAGAAATATGTTGAAGCATGTGCTAAGTAAGACAGAACCAACAGATAAGGTGCATTCAGAAAAGCCACTTGGCTGTTAGCCTTGTGTTTTCTGTTTTAGCATAATGCTTGGCAAGACAGAAAGGAGAAAAGTGATCTCTAAATGTTCTGTATTTTCTGTGACCCTTATTTAATATGGATGTACTGAGTATTAAGCCAGGCTAGTGGTATGTAAAGTCATAAGAACATATCTTATTGCCATTTTTTAAAACACATTGTGAGAAACTGTTATTAATAAAATTCTTATTGGCTTGGCGCTGATAGCACAGTGGTTATAGCACCAGCCACGTGCACCGAGGTGGCAGGTTCCAACCCAGCCTGGGCCTGCTAAGCAACAATGGCAACTGCAACAAAAAATAGCTGGGTGTTGTGGTGGGCACCTGTAGTTCCACCTACTTAAGAGGCTGAGGCAAGAGAATCACTAAGCCCAGGAGTTTGAGGTTGCTGTGAGCTCTGACACCATGGCACTCTACTGAGGGCGAAATAGTGAGACTCTGTCTCAAAAAATAAACAATAAAATTCTTATTATTTTGTGAAACATTAAAAATGTAGGAACCTCTGATGTTGACTTAACAGTAAGATAATATCCTTGTGAGTTGGGACGTTTTAATGGGTTCAGCCCATCTCTATATTCATGAGATGATTTGGAGCTTTAATAGTAAGTAATTAGTATGTGATCTAGAAGTAAAAATTACAAAATGAAAGTATAGAATAAAGAATGTGGAGACATAAAAAATATAGAAACAGGGAAGCACCTGTGTCTCAGCGAGTAGGGTACAGGGCTTGTGTACTGAAGGTGTTCAAGCCTGACCCTGGCCAAGCTGCAACAAAAAAATGGCCGGGCGTTCTGGTGGGCACCTGTAGTCACCGCTACTTGGGAGGCTGAGGCAGGAGAATTGCCAAGGCCCAGGAGTTAGATGTTGCTGTGAGCTGTGATGCCACGCAGCACTCTACCAAGGGCAGTAAAGTGAGTCTGAGTCTAAAAAAAAAAAAAAAAAAAAAGTAGAAACAATTTGGCTTGCCTTATTAATATAGTCCACATGAGTGTTCTTAAACATTCAAAGATGTTAAATTTCTCTATTCCAAATATCACTCCTGGCTAACTGTTATTTTACCTAGCAAAAGCCATGATGAGCTGGATATAAATACTAAAAAAAATTAAAGTATATATAACATTAAAAAAGAAAAAGTCCCCAAAAACCTTAGCAAACCTAGTACAGCATTCCCTCATTCAAGGTTGGACAGGGGACCTCCAGTTTTCCTAGGCATGGGCAATTTCATGAAGATAACGCCCTGACCTTTTGCCCTGAGCTAGAGGGACTGCATTCATTCATTTGCTGATAACACTCACTAATGGTGAAAATGTGTTTCTATCGCCAAGTCCTGACCAAGTGTAATTCTCAAGATCTAATACCCCTAGATATAGAGCCCACATAAAGACTCTCCACTTAGGTCTTTCCCTCTGCCAGAAGCTCTAGTGTTTTTTAGTCCTTC
This sequence comes from Arctocebus calabarensis, assembly GCA_963573935.1. Lineage (NCBI taxonomy): Eukaryota > Metazoa > Chordata > Mammalia > Primates > Lorisidae > Arctocebus > Arctocebus calabarensis. The sequence continues at coordinate 7,722 of CAUYON010046287.1, forward strand.
TGTATTCCTTTCTAATAAAATCCTATCTTACCACTGATCTACGGTCCGTAGGTCATTCCTCAAATCCCCGAGACTAAGGACCTACTGAAGAGAGAAATTCCGGTAAAAAACCAAACCAATACTTGTCACTTTTATAACTTAAAGGAAAAGTGAATTATGTTTGAAACTTTTTTATATTCAAATAGTAATAAAAAAGAGACTTGGATTATCTATAATCAAGGTAAACATTTAAACCAGTTTCAACCAAAAAGATAAACTTAGAATATGAAATCTAGTGAATAGTGTTGTCTTCTTTCCATCCTGTAGCAAAAACCATGTGGGAATGTGGATTGAAATCTCCACAGGACAAAAGCCTTCCTACTGTACCGAAGAAGTTCAATATTAAGCAGCTCCAAATGTGCTTATTTTTCTCTGTTTTCTTTTCTTCTGGTTCCAGTCTCTGTTTATAACCTGCTCTAGTTAGAATCTTCTTAGAGTACATAGCTAACGGCAATTTCTGCTTTCAAAGGGAATTCATGGTGTTATGGTCTCAGGTTATCTTGTAATTGATTGTTTTTAATGGATGGATCTTTCTGTTTAACTAAGGATTTCTGACCTTTAAGACTGTTAGTATTTCTAGGTGATATTTACTCTGTTGATCTCTCCCTTTCATTGTTTATTTGCGCTCTTTCTGTGTAGTTTCTGTGTTTAAGCTGGTGATTTCAAGCATTTAGAAACTAAACACTTAATCTCTTTCGTGGCTATCCTTTCTGGTTTGTGCTTGTGGAAGCACTCTCCTAATACTTTAGAGGGATGTTGAAATTTTAGTGCTTCTGGTTTTGGGGGAGAAGGGAGTGTGACTTAACAACTTTAGCTTATTTTCTATTTGAACTTTGGCTTATTATATATATCTCCTTATATCAAGACTTGGCATTTTCAACACTTAGAGGGAAAAGAGGAAAAGAAAAGAAAAATTCTTCAAGATCTTTCTACTCAATGGGTTACCTTTTACTTCCTAGGAATGATAAAGGGCAAAATAATACATTTAAAATTAAGCTATTTATTCCCCAAGGATAATAACAGAATAATGAATTTTATGCCAGGTAGTTTGAGGCGAATTATTTTAGGCTGGGATAAGATGAAGGGGCATACCCACATTTTACCAGTGAAATAAAGTTTTAAAATACTTAGGGATATTCTTCTAAAGGAGAGACTTAAACAACCACAGAGAGAAAGTGGACAGGATCAGTGGTACCATTTTTTTCTGAGTGACTCCATCTATGCTTAAGTGCTTGGAAGACCAAAGGTAAGGCTGAACCTCCGATTTCCATTACCCCGAGTTACGAAGCTCAAGACTGTTCTTAGCCAGCCCACCTGAACCCCTGTCCAGTGACAGAGCCCCTGGAGTGAGAGGGCTGGAATGAGAGTGGAATATGCCTCTGACCCACTGCACCCTAAAGTGGATGTCACCTGATGTCGGAAAATCTCTCCTGTGTTAGCCAAGCAATCTCGTTTGTAGAGAACATGGAAACCTCTCAGGACTCTTGTAAGAATAAAAGCGGTAATCAAAAGTGAGGTGCTTAAGCAGCCCCAGCAAGCAAGAAAATGCAACCAATACCATTCCATTTACCAGCTTTCAAAAACTGGGAAAAAGAGATGTATCACTGAAGTACGTTTAAGAAAGAAAAATCAAGACATTACTGCAGAAGCTGAGGGTGGAGGGAACACATGCAGTAAAAATTCCCTCTGTGCCCGCGGAAAGCAATAAGAGTCTCATTTAACCTCGGAAAATGACTTGAGAATCACTTGTACTTTGAAACGAGTCTAAATTGCAAACTAATTTCCCAGTGGGATATGTTGATGGCCTACTGTACACAGCATAAATAATGAGTTTGCAACCAGGACCCCAAGTAAAGCAGTGCATGGTGGTGGAATTTATGAATAAGTTTCCCCACCTCCACCATCTGACTTTGCAATGGTAATGCTCCCAGTTAGGAGTTTTACTGTGTCAGCAGGTGAATTCCCTGGCAGTAAGTCAAGCTTTAATGGAACATGCTGGTAGGAACGATTATGCTGCTGTAGTGTAAAACTCTGGTGTCAGGATTAGGCTTCTAGAATACATGGGCATGACCTACCCTGGTTGCAGGTGTTCTTGGCTGTTTGACTTTTAATGCTATGCTTTAAATTGACCATGACAAAGTAAAATTTCTATCTCATAAAGGATTTTAGAGCTGGCAGATATAATGAGGTCTAGTTGAATCTTCTTTGTGCATATCAGGAAGAAATCTGAGCTGCAGGGGGAAGGTGGCTGGTTAGAAGAAGCACATTTACATGTAGTAGAACTGGGGCCTTAACCTAGGCCTCCCCTACATCCTTATAAAGGATGCTATTTTGCTTTTAAAAAAAAATAAAGGTAGAGGGAAAAATTTCATTTTATAAATGTGTTTAAGAAAACTTGGCAAAAATATGAACCTAACATATAACAATAATAGAAAACAAAACACACAACCAGGAATACCTGAACATCTAGACTTCTCAGGCTGAGAAAACAGACACAAAAGGAGATACGTCTCCAAGTGATTATGATATTATGTTGTTTACAATCACTCAAATTTAAAGATGCAGTAGAAACACCATAAGTTGACCACCTGAGGGACTATAACAAATTGGTCAACATACCAGTGGTCAACTTGAGGAACTAGGCCTACTGTACTGATACGTACATGTGGTGCATGTCTAGTGTATAAAAATTAGGTCAACTTGAGAAGATGGGCAGTGTAGGGTGCTGATCAACTATGGAAGTTGTATTGTACTGTTTGACTGAAAATCATTGGAGGGTAAACATGATGCCCGTAAGTGACTCACTGGGGTTGAGACCTAACGATCCTTCCCTGTCTTCCCAAAGTGAATAAAAAGTCCCAGTGCATCAGAAATAATTGATAGTTCTTGAGAAAGTCTTCTGAACCTGATGGCTTAGGACGTTGTATCTTGAGTATGGTCAGTCATAGCACTTCTGAGACCACTCAGAGGCACGTGCACTGTGACAGCCAGGTGGTTTCCTTCATCAGCCCAATGCCTGCCTAAATTCTTAACTTCTGCTCCAGGGTATGGCTTCTGTTCTTCAAGCTGTTCCAGGGACGCAGCCTTCCTCAAGCCTCCCAGGGTTCCCAACCTTGCAAACAGGGATCTTTATTGCACTTTCTTAATTAGAACAGCAGGCACAAGCTTGCACTCTGAGTTCTGGCCTAGACTGAGGATCAGTGCCCATCACAGAGCTTTCCCAGCTGGGTCTGGAATGCCAACACGCGATCTCTCCCTCATCAGCTCCTTTCTTTACTATATCGGCTATTGTAGATGGCCAGTCCTCCATTCAAAACCCCTGCTTCACTCTATTCACATCAGTCCCCGCGGATGAGCATCCTTTTCCACAAAGTCAGTCAGAAAATGTCAAACTGCTCCCCATCTCCAGCAAAATGTGTCCCAACCATCTTCATCGCCTTTCCTTTGTCTGTACCTCTATAGTCTGGATCCTATTGCATTTTGCTCCAAAAGAGGACACTCTTCTCATCAGGCAAATATGTTCAAGTCCTCCACATCTTAGTGGAAAACAAAGGGAAGCAAACAGCCTCACTTGGCTACACATCTCCCTTTAGCAGCTATTACGCTACCCAAGTTCTAATGAGAGGAATGTGCATGCCCAATTTCCTGTGTCTGCTTCCGCACAGGGAATGCACCTTCACTTGACTGTACACCTGTGGCCACCTCACCTGGACACTAAACTATCAGTGACTTCCCACAAGCTAATGTTAAAGAACATTAATATTAATTCTTTGCTGCATTCCTGGAGAACATCCCCTCATTCTTGTAACTCCTATTTCTGTTGGTGTCAGTAACACTGTTTTATCCCAGTCAACAGTTCTCAGCAGGTCCTTATCTCAGTCTGTTTTTTTTTTTAATTAAATCATAATTGTGTACATTAGTGCAATCGTGGGGCACAATGTGCTGACTTCATATACAATCTGTAATATTTTCATTGAACTATTTAACATAGCCTTCATGGCCTTTTAATCACTATATGAAGACATTATATTCTACATTTAGTAATTTTCACTTGTACCCTTCTAAGATGCACTGTAAGTGTGATCCCACCAATCACCGTCCCTCCACCCATCCTCCCGCCTCCCCTCCCCTCCCTTGCCCCTTTCCCCACTTCTTGTGCTATAACTGGGTTTTAGCCTTCATATGAAAGTTATATATTAGATTCATAGTAAGGCTGAGTACATTGGATACTTTTTCTTCCATTCTTGAGATACTTTGCTAAGAAGAATATGTTCCAGCTCC
>CAUYON010046288.1:0-27696 GCA_963573935.1 Arctocebus calabarensis
GGTGGGACTGCAAACTGATACAACCTTTTTGGAAGGAAGTATGGAGAACTCTCAAAGAACTCAAGCTAGACCTCCCATTTGATCCTGCAATCCCATTACTGGGCATCTACCCAGAAGGAAAAAAAATTCTTTTATCATAAGGACACTTGCACTAGACTGTTTATTACAGCTCAATTACAAGTGCCAAAATGCGGAAACAACCTAAATGCCCAGGAATGGATTAACAAGCTGTGGTAAATGTACACTATGGAATACTATTCAGCCATTAAAACAAATGGAGACTTTACAGCCTTTGTATTAACCTGAATGGAAGTGGAACACATTATTCTTAGTAAAGCATCTCAAGAATGGAGAAGCATGAATCCCATGTACTCAAATTTGATATGAGGACAATTAATGACAATTATTGACATGGTGGGGGTGAAGGAAGGGGAGAGCAGAGAGAAGAAGAATGAGGGAGGGTTGGGGAAAGGAAAAGCAGAGAGGGGGAAGGAGTAAGGGGGGTGGGGTCTTGGTGTCTTGGTGTGTGCCACACCTTTTGGGGGCAAAACACAATTGTAAGAGGGTCTTTTCCCAACAAATGCAACCAGTGTAACATGGTTTCTTGTACCCTCAATGAATCCCCAGCAATAAAAAATAAAATAAATAAATAAATAAATAAGTTCATGTAAAAATGGTTATCATAGTTTTAGCATACATTAAGTTCTTAATGAGTGTTGATAGTTACTATTATAATGATTTACAATTTCCCATGGGGTTATGTTCTTCATTTCTGCCCAATTTCTGCCCCATGGCTGAACTTCTGGGCAGGGCTAGAGGGTTGAAACTTGTGTGGATTATCTGTTCATTCCCCCGGTTAGTCCCAGCTTTCCCTCAGGGCCACACTCTGCTGGTTTCTCTCTCTCTGTGCCCAGTCAGGATTCTCGTTAGCTCTTCTGGAGGTAATTTGCCACAAGTCAGTTCTCATTAGGATGGGAAGTGGAGTGTCACTGTGCATGTGTTTGTGCAAGGGCCACGGTAGGGTGGCAGCTGGACCGCATATTCTGGAGGCAGTTGAATCAGGTCTTTAAATTCATGATGGAAGTGTCTTAGATATACAACCTGGGTCAAGTTATTTCCTCACTCTGAGCCTCAAATCCTCATCTATAAAATGGGTATAATTCACAAAGTGGTTGTGAGAATCAAATGCAACAAAGAGCTTGGCACAACTCCTGGCACATGGGAAATCTTTCATACCTGTTGGCTATGCTATTTACATATGCACATATAGCACAGTTATCAACTTATCTTTTAGGAACTGAGTGAGAGGTAATTTAAAATTTAAAACTATGCCATGTAGTTTATAATCAACACTGCTTCAAAGCTGTCCTTGTCAGCTTTTATATGAAGAATCTCAATGAATTATGCAAATGCGAAGTGATAAATTCTAGCACTGCTGGAGGGCTCAGAGTTCAGACAGTTCCACTCTTGATCTTCTGTCTTTGGTAGAAAACCCATGGTCATACTCTCCTTTGATTAGGTGGTCATTGAAATAGCATTTGTCACTGCCAGTGGAGGGCCTTACACTCCCCTTGGAGAGACGGCATGGGCTCGGGTCTCATGCATCTATTATTGCCAGAATTGAAATCTCATTTAGGTTTTGTCCTCTGCTAGGGAGAATTGGGCAGGGTGGGGGGAGGCTTCACTTGCAAAGTGTGGAGCTGGGGAGATTGTTCAGAATGTGAAGTCACATGGGGACAGGACTAGAACTAGAACTCCACAGTCATGGGAGTCATGGGGTTGACACTCAGCCCAGGGCTGACCCTGGGAACGTGCAGAGGGTGCCTCCCAGCTGTGAGATGAGGTGGAAGAGAAGCAGGGAAGCCCAGCTGATTCCCAGATTTCATGCTTTCTAAACTCTGAGTTTATCTGGGAGGCCACAGGACCTGAGGTAGGAGGCCCAAGCTTTGGGATTTCCCCATCTGCTGGGTTCCTTGAGGCCCAGGCTTTGAGAGACACAACAGCACACACACAGGTCCCACACTGAATGTTCCCATGGTGTACCTTGGGAGACTGCCATGGAGTGTTTCAGGGGGTCACTGATTACCTAAAATAGTCTGAGATGGATAGAGTGATTTGTAGTGATGATGGTTCAATCCTAATGACAGTCCTACACAACAGATTTCCTCCCATTATCTATTTTTAAATGATAATAGCCAAAATTTACTGAGTGCTTACTATGAGTATTTTAAATTTGTGATCACATTTTATTTGCACAGTACCCCTAAAAGTAGCTGCTATTGTTGATCCCATTTCACAGATGAAGACTTAAAGCCCAGAGGGAGGAGACTTTCATAGAAGTCTCACAGCCAGAAAAGACGACAGTCATCCCCAGGGTGACTTTTGTCAAGAGTGACAGGTAGAAGTTTATTGTCCAAGCTCTGATTTTTTGAGAGTGAGAAGTGGCACTGTCAATGACAACCCAAGGGTAATGAGCCACCATGCAAAATGGGACACCCACCAACTCTAGGCTCTCACATAGTCTATTTTTAATTTTGGAATTATTTTTAAATAAATCAACCCAGGCAAGTGATTATAAATGGATGGTCCAGGCATCTTTTGCTACGTTGGAAACTGAATGATTCTGGGGTAAGGAAGACTTTCAATATTGTTCAAATGCATGCATGTTACTCTCTGCCCCAGGGGTATGGTTCGTAAGTCTGATTCAATATTGTCTTTTATTTTTATTTCTTTTCTATTTCTTTCTTTTTTTCTTGAAGACAGGGTCTTTTGCTTATGGTAGCCTCCAGCTCCTGGGCTCAACAATCCTCTGAGCAGCTGGGACTACAGCTGAGTTCCACCACACCTGGCTAATAATATTTCTACCTTTTTGTAGAGACAGGGTCTCACTCTTGCTTAGGCTGATCTCCTGGCCTCAAGAAATCCTCTCATTTCTTCCTCCCTAAATGATAAAACCTCAGGTCTTTTTTTTTTTTTTTAATGTGGCCTGCACTCATGACCAGTAGATTTTCATTTCAACTCCCCAAAATCCTTCTCAAAATCAACATGGTGGTTCCCTAGTATATAGTATTTATATACTAGGGAAGTTAAGCAGCTTCCTTTTTATTGAATAACAATTAGATGCCTTTGTCACCAATTAGATGTCTTGTGCTAAGATAAGCCAGATATATCTCTAAAGTTCTCATAGGTGGGGCTACTATGAATTTAGTTCTCAGGGGAGAAGACCTGGGGACAATCATCTGAATTTGGAATTGTTTAATAGAAAGTTTCAGGCTATGAGGCAAAGTTAGAAGAGAAAACATTCTGATCATCTTCTTCCTAGTACATGTTCCAGAACACATTGGAAGATAGGATGAGGCCAGTCGTGTCACATGCTGATAACCTGTGGCCCTAAGTTAAATATTCATGGAAAGGATGTTTACTTTTACTCAGAGGCACAATTGTTTGCTCTGTTTGGGGTAGGTGATGCCATTCACAAGAAATAAACACCAAAATGGATCATCTGGAACTTGCTTATTGATAATCTATGCAAACTTTTCTTTGGTTGGGCAGTGCTATTAAAGATGAAATTATCTGGCCTTCCTTAAAGGGCCTGTTTCTGCAAGATGTATCACAAGAGGAAGCTTCGGGAAGGCCAGCCTGTTTCAACATTTGGATGTTCTGGTTTCCGAGGAAACCAAATGAGGAGGCTTCTGGAGAACTAACTCCCCATCAGTACAATGGTCTATTTTGAAGACTATTTTAATTAGTAGATTGTGATCTGGACTGGCCTTAGGGTGGTCCACAGCTTTTGCTATCTTAATTTGTAAAGGCCAGAGGTCACGATCTGTGTGGCAAAGAAAGAATGAAGCTCATTATTATGTGTCATCAAGAAACTAACTGTGGGACATTGGAGCTTCCTGTCATTGACACTCTGAGCACTGGGTAGAACGTGTATCTCAGAGTTATCTTGCCCATTAGGCAAGATTACTAAGGTAATGACTCCTGACAGTCATCAAAAGGTGCTCCCTTGTGGTATAAGACATCAACTTCCTGGTGTTCGCAGCTTGCGCTATCCATGGGCAGAGTGGGCCCCAGCAGCCAGAGAGGGTCCTCAGATGAAGAATTCCAGGAGCTGGCTGGAAGTCAGCCAGGACTCATGGCAATGGTCCTATCAGGGGATATGCATGGAGGGAGCCTGGGCAACACATACTACACAGTCCTTGCAGTGAGGGCAGTGGTAGGTGAAGGGAGGAGGAAAAGGGTGGGAAGAAGCAGGGAGGCTCCTTTCAGAGTCGTTCAACATCAATTGGGATCAGGAATGTAAAGTAACCTGGAGCCTGAAAGTTGAGCTTCTTGGTAGTCAATGATATCTCTGAATGCAGCACCATGATTTTAGAATTAACAGATCAAATTCCAGTAGTGTTTGTTATATTTTGATCCTTTCAGAAATTTGAGACTACTTAAGTCATATTTTGGTTAATTTCATAAATACTTTTATTTGTGTTCCCCGTTTCCTTCCAATTTCTATATAACTATTTTAACTGAATATATTTTAAGTATTCTAGAGTTAAGGTATAGAAATAAAGCACATATTTTCAAATGTTAGAGAAATCCTTGTTTCTCTATTAGGGAGATTTTCTGATCTGAATATCTAGAAGTAAATTGGTTCTGTTATCATCTTGTACATTATTATATATAAACATATATATAATTATCTGGGTATAATTAATCAGATCTGATAGGCATATAGTCTATTTTGGTCAATAGTTATGTGTGTATGTACCTGAATCTCTCCATTCTCCATCCACTTTCTAGCCCAACTTTGTTTTTCTACCTAGTTTTAAAGGTAATCAATGATATTAATATAATTTTCATTCACTGTGTTTTTACATAATTTCTCTCTCTCTCTCTACACACACACATACACACACAATTGAACACAACTTTTATTTATTTATTTTTTTTGAGACAGAGCCTCAAGCTGTCACCGTGGGTAGAGTGCAGTGGCATCACAGCTCACAGCAACCTCCAATTCCTGGGCTCAAGCGAGTCTCTTGCCTCCATCTCCCAAGTAGCTGGGACTACAGGTGCCCACCACACTGCCTGGCCATTTTTTGGTTGCAGCCATCATTGTTGTTTGATGGGGCCTGGGCTGGATTCGAACCCGCCAGCTCAGGCATACGTGGCTGGCACCTTAGCCCACTGAGCCACAGGCGCTGAGCCTGAACACAACTTTTAATAGGAAACTAGAACACATAACCAGCTTTTTATTCATTATATTTCAGATTTGGCATTTTTTATAGAGAAGAGTGGTCTTTCATGCATTTGATTGGAGAGTTCTGAGAGTAAGATGGTGAAGGAGGCTTTGGTCTTATCTCACATAGTAATGATGGGAACTAGTTTTAAAACAGCTTAAGAATTTTTAAAATAGAAGACTTTCATCTGAAAGTTATAGGAAATACTGGGGCTTGGCAACAAACTAAAACCGCTTTTAAGAAAGAGATGTAAGATTTTTGTTCTTTTGAACAGCAAGTAATTAGGTTTACTTTGGTTATAATAATAAACTAAATCGAATCCATCTTATCAAGACACAAATTCTGATACAAAAAAGACAAAACTCAAATACTTAAGTTCTGCTCACAAATTCAGGGCTCATCATTTTATTTCTATGTGAAATATTCATTGGGCAACTAATGTAGTCTAAATACTAAACACGCTAGGTGCTAGCTGTTCCTATGCTCTTCATTTACATTAAGGTAAAGGCCTTGACCTCTGCCTCCTGCCTCCTCCTTTTTGTGCCCTCAGGTGGGCAGGCAGGTATGTTCTTGTTAATCATTTGCCTGGGCCTTGAACTCTTGGGAGAAGCATCCTAAGCATGGAAAGAATTCTGCTGAGAATTGCCCATTGATCACTTACCCCTTAGAATTTTTAAAAGGCCAGCTTTATTGCCCCTAGCTAGGGAACACTGACCTTCTAATCTCAAACTTGAAAAATATGGAAACAAGTTATGAACTATAGGAAATGATACTGTAGCAGAATGGTGGCCCTGAAGGGTTAGGGTCCCTGTGAATCTGGAGTCAAGCTCTGCCTCAATCACTTCCCAGTTGTGGAGCAAGCTCCATTATCAGAGCTGGGCATTGGGCCTGCATGGCTCCTTATGCTCTGACAAGCCAGGTTTGCCTATTAGATGTGTATCTCTGCCCAGGCATCTTCCTCCTCATGGCCAAGACGCCCACAAGACTAGCAACGTACCCACTGGAAGACACACTCTCTCTGTCAGACCATGCCCCAAGTAAATAAGCCCAGAATCCGCTGTTAAAAACCACTGTGGGTCCTTTCCAAGGTCCCCAGGGGACTCTTCTCTTAGTGTGTCCTCCTGAGAGAAAGTGGTCCAGCTAGTGGATGAAGTTTTAGATCTGAGGATGGCCAACAATACCTGTTTCTAGGGTGATGGGGTATGGATGAAGCTGGGCATGGAGCCTGTGTCAGATAAAAGATACAAAGCAATCAGAACAGTTTTCACTCAGAGAAAGCGTGCAACAAACGCTAGCTATGATAAGTTTGATCACTGGTAAAAGATGGGCTAATATCCTTAATGTCCAATTTGTTCATTTCTACATCTGATAAAAAGAGAGGAAAAGGTTAGCATAAAATCGAGCCACAGGTTGGTTGGGCACATTTACTGTGTTCAAAGGGACAGACCTCCTTCTGTCTGTGTTGACATTTAGCTATAGTAGTAGCATGAGACACGGTTATTCAGGTGGAAGTTTTTCTATCCCCAGTGTGTAGAAGAGGGCCATGCCTCTGTACAAAAACAGAAAATGAATTGTGCGAGGGAGGAAAAGAAAAAGAGTATCAAATGAGCTCTGAAAGCATACAGGGAAGATGATAAGGAAATATTTGACATATTATGCCCTTCAGAGATAACATATCAAAAGCTGAGTTGGCTTTATTGCTTTCACAAAATGCTCTTGTTATGGGGACATTCCCCAGAGCCAACCAGTCCCATGACAGTTGTCTGTGGGTTTCAAGTTCAAGAGAGATTACCGTGTCTAAAGCATCATTTTTAAAGACTTTTTTTCTTCTTCTGGGAAGGGGTGGGTAATTCAATCCATGCATTGTAGTAACGAGGGCATATAGGAATTGTGTTTCTAGTCTACCAGGACACTCATGTGAATGGAAGCAAGTAAAACCTTGTTGCGTATGTGACCTGAGTGACAAAGGCTGAGGTGGAGAGGTGGGAGGAAATCTCATCAAGCCTATAGTAAGTAGAAAATGCTTCCAAAGTGAAGATGCTCAGTAAGAAATGACTTTGAAAGCTACAAGCTGGAGTTAGACCAAGAAAAACATTCACTTGAGGTCCTAGTTGCTGAAAAATTTTCAAGATCAGTAGTAAGGCATTTTCTAATGTTGGGTTACCTTGTAGCAGAGCCTGAGACAAGTATTTAGTGCACATGATTTGTTGAAGAAGTGCTGTGGGAGAAAGGGAATGATGGAAGTAGGATGGGCCAAGGAAGGTTTTGAACAAGTGCATGGTCTTATCTGGAGTTGAGCTTCATCCTCATTCCCTGGGGAGCTCTGTGGTTTATCTTATCTTGAATCCAGATAATTGATTTCATTTGTTTATTTTTAAAATTCATTTCAGGAAAATCACTGACTACCTCTCTATAACTCCCAGTAGGAGCAGGAAGTATAACCTTCCAGCTAAGGTGGCTCTGGTTTGGCCAAGAGCAACAATCCAAATAAGAGGGCAATTATAAAATACTCCCAGTTGTGGGGGTTGAGAGCAACAGCCTGTTCAAGGGAATTGTGGTGGGGAACGAGGACTTCCACTACAGAAATAGTGGTAGGTGATTTTATACATGTGTTTGTATATGCAGACACTTAACTCGGAATTTCAGGATTATGCTTACCTAAGTGTGTTTCTGGGGATCACAAGTACGAGTTGCAAGTATGACTACAACTACATCACTCACAGACATGTTAGTTCAACTGTGAGTATTAGGAAGCTCTACGGCACAAATGAAGTCTTTCAGGAGTGCCAGATTCCTCCTCTGTACAAAACTATGTATTCTGGAACATCCTTTGGCCCCTGGGGTGTAAACTTCAGACCTAATTCAGAGCATTTTGCTTCAGCTCCATGCTGAGGAATGAGTTGAGCATAATAATCACCTCTAGGGCAGATTAAGTGGGAGATGTGCATTGAAACTTTAGGGACCAGTTGTAGAAATGTCCTCTACCAACTTCATTAGAATGATATGGAAAGAGAGAAAAAGTCCTTTCTTTGCCTTTTTTTACATTTGGTAAAGAGGGCCAAGGCAGGCAGCTTGGATCCATTCTCTGTCTCCTTGATATGAGTTTCGCGAGTTTAGCTTCCAGGACTCCCAGGAGCTTCTACTTGGGTACATGGTGTTGGGACAAAGTTCGCATGCATGGTTGTCCTGTGTTTCCAGTTTGCTCAAGCCATGAGGTGATCCCCTGGTTTCAACAGACTGCCTACATGCAGGTTTTTATTTGTCAGCTACGGTACATATTACTTGAGAATGGGGCAAATTAGTTGTAGCATTTCCAATGGATAGGACAAGCTTCATGCCACAGGGACATAAAACTGGTAAAACATACATACTGCATTTTAGAGTAGAAATTAGGGAGTGATTATGGCTTCCCTCCTCCTATTTCATTTGTACTTCTAACCCGGTGAGTTAGTTGGGAAGATTTTTAAATAGGCTAAAGCCAAATTTATCCAACAGGTTGCATTTTACCTAAGGTCCAAGAATAAGTAAATATAGGAAAACAATATAGGTACGTAGTTTTCCTTATAATTGTCTTAAAACTCTCAGAGAACTTCTTTATTGGTCATCTGGGACAAAAATAAAAGGGACATTGGAGCAATAGTTTAGAAAATATTAATATTTTTACTAATATAATTAATATTAATTATTACCATTAATAATATTATTAATATTCAGCTATATTAAAAATTCTCTATTACAAGCATGCCTGACAAAATGCCAACAGAGCTGGAGTACTTGACAAAGCAATATAACTTATGATGAAGTTACATTAACATCCTAACTTAGTTTCTTCATTGTTGGATTCTTAATTGATTTAAGTGTTAAAGTCTTTTTATTATATTTTTTAAAAGTAGGTTAAGCTTTTGGTTTTACTATGTGTTCTATTATTAATTCTGTTCTAGCTCACAGCATGGGTTTTTGAGTTGTTTTTGAGGTTAAATTTGGAAGGATTGAAGACCTGAGTGTGGTGTGACTCTCTTCCCCTGCCTCCATCTCAGAATGCTTCTCTCATGATCACACAATCAGAAGTTGTAACTACTTTGTAATAGCACTGCACAACCCATGCCCTTCAATTATCCTAGATCAAGAAAGTAGAGAAGACTTCTGGGCAAGGGGAAGAGTTTTGCAGAACTGCCTCCTACTCTAATAAGCTGGATGACTTTCTCTGGCTAAGCTACAGTACCAAGTATAATGCAAGCAGAGACTTGAAATGTGCTTGAGCATTGAGGCTGGCTCTTTCTTGCTATTTTTTGGACCTCAAGTTCACCAAGTGAAGAAGTCTGGGCTTGTCTGCTGGAGGATGAGACACTTGGCCCCAGTCACCAGACATGTGAGCAAGGCTATCCCAAATAAATCAACCTCCAGTTGAGCACAGTCATGGGCACATGGGAGCCCAGTAACGTCATTCAAGCCTGCCCAGATCAGAGCTTCCCAACAGAACTACAGAAAAAATGAGCCAAATAAATGGTAATTGCTTTTAATTTAGTAGGCTTTAGACTAGTTTAAAGAACACTGATATAGCCTTGAAAATTCATTGGCTGGTGTAATTTCTAAACTCATTTATGTTCAGAAACTCTTAATTATCTGCATGTTATTCGAAAGGTAGATTAATTTTTCTCCAGTAGTGCAGTAAGTGGGTAGCTCTAGAATTTCTCATTTGCAGGTAGTTTAGTTCTTAGGACTTAGCAAGTCTGGTGCCCACCCAGAGATGAAAACTCCCAAGAAGGATAGGGCACCCTCTAGACACCACTTTGGGCTCAATGAAGCTCTTACCCCTCCATTCCCTCTCCCCCAGGGAGATCTTAGTGAAGAGAGAACCTCCCCAGCCAGTACCTTCTGTACTCCACCTGTGAACAGTGACCAAAGACGGGGTTTGTGCTCTGTTCATCAACGCCTGTCACTGAACTCACATTGGGCTGGGCTCTGCCGGTTAGTGATGTGACCTCACCACCAGCAAGGGTCATTGCAAAGCAAAGGCCTGGGCAGGCCCAGGGCTGTAGTCTGCAATTTGGGCCTGGTACAAAGGAAACAAATTACCCGGTGAAGGTGAATCATTGCAAGTCCTTGATCCACCGGATGTGGGCCTTTACCTGCCTGACACGAGTGTTGGCTTGTTAGCTCACACATTCCACCTGGAAGAGTCAGCAGGGAAACCCCAAGCCTGGCCTGGCTCTGACTACAAGAATTCCTGACACACACCAAGTGCCCAGCAACGAAGTGAAGCTTGCAAGCAGATGAGGTACTTTGATTCTTAAGCCATTAGTTCCAATATTTATTTCTAAGATTTCTCTGAAAAGGGAGTTACAGCGTGCAAAGAGCATGAAGAAGAGAATGGGGAAGCCTGAGTTCTTCTTGCCAGAGCTCTGTCAGGCACTGGATGCATGAACATAGTCCAGGCACTATCCTTTTGAGTGAGGACTTCCATTTTATCACTGGTAAAATGAGGAAGCTAAATTATACCTCTTTGGCCATTTGAGGTCTATGCATTCATCTTATTCAAATGGATAAGGACTCTGAGAACAGAGCTTTGTATTTTAGCACTTAGGAATCACTTGGGAATCTTGTTAAAATGAGGATTCTATTCAGGAGAGCTGGGTGGAGCCTAAGAATCCGAATTTCTATTATGTTCCCTGATGATGCTGATTGGGTGAGTCCATGGACCACACTTTGAGTAGCAAGACCCTGCAGGTAGGTTTTCTCAGGAACCTCTCTTAATGCCAGGTAGAACAGGAATGTTTATTGGCAGGCTAACATGAGCTGACGACTTAAAGAGCAGAAATCATTTAAATTTGTTGTTTTTGAGTGCTCCTAACACGAGAAACCAAGAGATAATTTTTCTCCTGGTTTTGGGAATGTTCAAAGCCAAATACATTTCTGGAGCCCCTTCTTTTTGCTGAGTGCTTCTTGCAGAAACTCTCTTGTTTTCTGGTGTGAGTTGGAGTGTGCGTCTAGAGCTGAAGGTCTTAAAAATGTCCTTTGATGTCTCTTCTGTAGAATACATATTGCACAGATGAAATCTATTGCAGAATGACCAAAGTCATGACCAAATGCTGGAGAACAAGAAGCTTGTATAGCAGTTGCAAAAGATTCAGGATAATTAGAAAACTTTCAATCAACAGTGTTTGGTGACAAAAAAGATAAATATTTTTAAAATGACTATCATTCTTTGTTGTATAAGCGTACCTTGAATTTTAATTTGTGGCCTAAATTGGGATTTTAGACTGCAAAGAAGTCTGGTTTTTTCTTTTCTTTTCTTTTTCTTCTTCCATTTGGGTAAGGGAGGTGGAGGTGGTAAGAAAGTCCAGGAAATTACCTAAGCACTACACTTAAAAATCATGTCTGGGCAATTGTTGAAGCTCTGTTACAACATCAGGGGTCAGAGGGATAAAAGAAGACAGTTCTTTTCCATCTTTCTTCTTGGAAGAAGCAAATGTGATAAGATTCACTTTTGCTCTATTTAGCAGGGCAGATGCCCCCAACTTCTGTTGTTTCCTGAACTTGTAGGAATGGTGATTTCCTTCACTCTCCTTAGCAGAGTCTAAGTAGGAGCTGTATATGTATTTCCTCTCAGGGACCAGGCAGGTAACATAACCCAGTCAGATGGCTGCTAAAAGACAATAGGGACTGCTGTAGACTGTGCTTACGTGGAAAACTCATAGTTAACTCAAAGGTATAGATCTTTTGCAATTTCCATTTTTCTAACAAAGTAGGTAATCTCTTTTGTTTTTAGATATTTAAACTCGGATTAAGGTTAAAAGTTTGTTAAGGCCAAACAAAACATGCCCGTAGGTTAGGTTTGCTCCAGGGAAAGCATGATTAGAAGATTCCTGGTTTTACTTACAGATCTAGTCTTTGGTTAAGTCACGATGTACCCTGATATTCAAAACCTTGACCCACAATATGAAAATCCTGACGTTGTCTCTTTAGGTAATGATGAAATGTTTGGCAATAGTAAGAATTGTGATTAATACATTTACCTTGCTCATATTTCATATTGATAATCTGAAAGAGATCCTATCAAGTGAAATATTTTACTGAGAACTGAATTTTTTTAAAAAAGGCACTCTAAATCTTAGGCAAAATTATATGTCCTCCGAGATAACTTTAAAAAATATACATATGATAGAAACTCTACAGCTGACCTCCTCCCTACATTGACAGCTCCTTCAGTTCACCTGATTTTTATAGACCAGACATGCACCATGTGTTTACATCAGTGCAGTAGCCTCGTCCCCTGTATTGACCACCTCTGCGGATCAGTTTGTTATAGTTGCTTGGGTGGTCAACTGACAGAGGTTTGACTGGATGTATTTTTTGACCTTCCTGCCAAAGGACATTTAAGTCTGAAAAAGGTTTTTTAAAAGGGAACTGAAGAGAAGATGTACATAATTTGAGCTAAACTGTTTTTTGTGTAGCACCATACAGAGCTCATCAACATATTTTGTTAATCACTGTTTTCTCTTTGCTACCTTCCGGGTGGCAGATCTGGTTTTCCTATTCTAGAGATGAAATAAGTTTGATTGGCTTCTCTTTGAAATGCCAAACTCTTCCTGGCTTTCATGCATAGCACCTTATGAGATCTCCTGCTGCCTCCCAGCTGGGTTTCTCTCTCCTCAATAAGAATCTTCCAAGACAGTTGCTAGCATCCATCTTTTTGTGCACACTTCCTTCTTGACAAGCTCATTCTTTCTCCCACAGTTTTGACTAGAAACCATAGGAGGCCAACTCTCAGAATTTGTGCTTTATCCTCAATCCTATGGTCATATCATCTTCCCATTCCCATGGCCTTAACTGGCTGAGGACCCATCAATTTGACCTTGAATGGTTCCGACCGGGAGACCTGCTCATTCTTCATACCTCTGCTTCTCAAGCCTGGCCCTCAGCTATGGGACACTGACAATTAACATGTTTTATTTATTTCTTTTGTTTATTTCTCCTTTTGTTAAGGTCTTTTAGATCTGTTAAGGTCTTAATTATTTCCAAAGGACAAATACCTACATTTATTTTAATGTTTAAAATACATCTGGATGTTATAGCAGTCCCAAGAGGTGAACCTCAAAGGAAAGTATGTCTGTGCCCTAGGTCTGCTTTTCCACTATTTGAAAAGTAGGAAAGAGGGCTGTAAAGATGGAGCTAATCAACACTCCTAATGTTGTCTATTGGTGGTACAAAGTAAATAGATCTTCAGGTCACACACTTTTTTTCTTATTTTTTAAATTTATTTTTGAGCTGGGGGCGGTACTCATGCCTGTGATCCTAGCCTCTGGGAAGACGAGGAGGGAGGATTGCTTTAAGTTCAGTACTTGGAGACTAGCCTAAGCAAGAGTGAGACTCCATCTCTGCTAAAAGTAGAAAAGCTAGCCGGGTGTTGTGACTGTGGGAAAGGAATTCTCATAACCCTGACACGAGTGCAGCCATTTAAAAAAATCAGGTCAGAAACCAGTAATTCCTTCCCTGGATTCCTGGAATGCCTCAAGGCCAGAATTCCTGGAAACACTCTACACATATCCTGACCCTAAGGATACCCCAAAATCCTGACCCACAGTGGAGGAGCCCCGAGCGGTACTCTGGGTTCACATTCCTATTTCAGTTACATTAATAAGGCTAATTAAAGCCTTTTGCAACTGTATGGGAACTGAGCTGACATCTGGGCAGTCTCCATTCTCCTTTTCTCCTCTATTAAAGACTTTTTTTGTCCCTGGACTGGCCTCCTCTCCTTTCTTGCAAAACTTCACCCAGGTTTTATGATAGACTTTTAATCCCAACTACTTGAGAGGCTGAGGCAAGATGATAGCTTGAACCCAGGAATTTGAGGTTGCTGTGAGCTGTGATGCCACAGCACTCTAGCCTGAGGCACAGAGTGAGACTCTTTCTTAAAAAAACAAAAACATATATATATGTTTATGTGTGTGTATGTGTGTGTGTATTTGTTATCATTTAAAAATTTTCAAAACATCAAGGGGGTGTAACTGTTTTTGTTGCATGATTACCATGCATGTTGCTTAAGTTGGGGCTTCAGAGTGCCCATCACCAGAATAATGTTCATTTGTAAGCAAGAGATAAATTTGTACCCTTTACTCCTTTCTTGGTTTCCAATGCCCTTTACATTTCTTTGTGCCCATAACTTAGCTCTCAATTATTACAAAGTAAAAGTGTTTGTTTTTCCACTTCTGAGATACGTCACCTAGGATAATGGTCTATGGCTCCATCCAAATTGCTGCAAAAGACATTATTTCATTCCTTTTTGTAACTGAATAGTACTCTATGGTGTGTGTGTGTGTGTGTATAAACACATGCCACCTTTTCTTTATCTACTCATGAATTGACAGGGACTTAGGCTGGTTGATTCCACATCTTTGCAATTGTGAATTCAAGTGCTGGTGTCTTTTTGAAAAAATGACGGTTTGGCTACATACCTGGTAATGGGGTTGCGGGGTCAAATGTTAAGTCAGCATTTATTTCTTTGAGACATCTCCATACTGCTTTCCATAGAATATTACTTTTCAGTCCCACCAACAGTAAATAAGCAAATCTTTCTCTCTGTACCCACACCAGCATCCTATTGTGTTTTGACCATTCTGATAGGGGTAAGATAATGTCTCACTGTGCTTTTAATTTACATCTCCCTGATGAGTAGTGATGTTGAACATTTTTTTCATATGTGTGCTAGGCATTCATCTATTTTCTTTTGAAAAACTTTTGTTCATGTCTTTTACCCATTCTTTAATGGGGTAGTTTATTTTTTCCTTGAAGATCTATTTGAGTTCTTTATAAATTCTATATTAGATACTAGCCTTTTATCAGATACATAATTTGAAAATATTTTCTCTCATTCTGTAGGTTGTCTGTTAACTCTGTTGATTATTTCCTTTCTGTATAGGTTCATTTTAAATCAATTAAGTCCCATTTATTTATTTTTGTTATTGCCATATTAGTCTTTGGCATCTTAGTCACAAATTCTTCAAGTAGGTTGATGTCTAGAACAGTTCTTCCTGAGTTTTCTTTTAGAATTTTTATGATTTCATGCTTTACATTTAAGTCCTTTATACATCATGAATTAATTTTTGTATATAGTGCGAGGGAGAAGTACTGTTTCATTCATCCGCATGTGATGGTTCAGCTTTCTCAGCACCACATATCGAATAAGTCTTCCTTTCCCTGGTGTTGGTTGTTGTCTGCTTAGTGAAAAATCAGTTGGTTGTAGGTAGATGGTTTCATTTCTGGATTCTTGATTCTGTTCCATTACAATCTTATAATTTAAAGCCAGGTAATGTGATGACTCCAGTTTTGGTTTTTTCTTAAGATTTCTTTGGCTATTCAGGCTTTTTCGGGCTCAAAATGAAGCATAGAATATGTTTTCGAGATCCATGAGATAAGATATTGGTATTTTGGTGGGGATTGCATTGCATCTGCATATTATTTTCGGCAGTATGGATATTTTAATGACATTGACGCTGCCCATCTATGAGCATCTGGTAGTTTTCCACTTGTTTGTGTTATCTATGATTTCTTTCATTAGTGTTTTGTAGAGATACTTTGCCTATTCCTAAGTATTTTAGGATACTAAAATCCTAATGTAGCTATTGAAAGTGGTATTGAGTTCTTGATTTGACTCTCAGTTTGATTGCTATTTGATCAAGTGTTTTTTATCCCAGGGGTGGAAGGATGGTTTAACATTTGCAAATCCATAACCATAATTCACTGCAACAGAAACAAAAATAAAGACCACAATACCATCTCAACAGATGCAGAAAAATACTTGGTGAAATCTAGCACTCTTTAATGATAAAAACTCTCAACAAATTAGGCATAAAAGGAATATACCTCAAAATTATAAAAGGCATATTTGACAGACCCACAGTCAATGTAATACTAAATGCAGAGGTACAGAGATACACTTCATCTAGGTGTATCATTTTTTGTTTATATCAATATATATATGTATGTTTTTTGTATGGATACATTTCTAACCTGTTTGCAAGCTGCAGATCCTACATCTCCTACTCCTAAATACTTTCTCTCACACAGCCACAGTACAGTCATCCAGAGCAGACTCTTAAAAATGATGCCTGCTATTAGGTAATTTAAAGACTTCACTGCAAGGTCATCAGTTCCCCCACTCATTTCCTTCATAGCAGAAGAAAGAGAAATCTGATGTAGGATCCGATATAGTATCACTTGATGCTTTTGATTGCCACACCTTTTACGTCTTGTTTAATCTGGAACAGTTCCTCAGCCTTCCATGTCTTGTACACCTTGACATTTTTACAAAGTACAAGCCTTTTCACAGAATGTTATTAAATTTGAATTTGTCTGAGCTTCCTCATTATTAAATTCATGTTATACTTTTATTTTTTTCTTTGGCAAGAACATCACAGAAGTGTTGTTAAATCACTGTCAGTGTATTATATCAGGAGATATTTGATTTCCATTTTTCCTATTAGGGATGATATTAACAAAGAGCAATTATCAAAATGAGGAAATTATGATGATACCAGTACAATACAATAAATTGCAGATCTTACTAGAACCATGTCTGTGTTTGCCCTAATGCTCTTTTTCTATTTCAGGATTCAATCCAGGATCCCACATTACTTTAATTTGTTTTATCTCCTTAGTCTCCACCAACTCTTCCAAGGTATGATTATTCTTCACTCAATACTCTCTTGCCTTGTATGATGTTGATACCTTTAATGTGTTCTGGCTATTTGCTTTTTAAACCTTCAGTTAGGGCTTATATGCTGACTCCTCTGGTTGTATTGAGGTTATGCATTTGTGGCAAGAATGTGCAGTGGAAATCACATGGATGATTATGTTTATATGTCATATTGGTGAGAATGCTGACCCTACTCACATGGGCGAGTGGTGTCTCTTGGGTTTCTGCACTATAAAGTTACTATTTTCCCTTTGTAATTGATGGCTGTCTTGGGAGAGACAGTTTTAGATAGTACAAATACATTGTTTCTCCTCAAACTTTCACCATTGATCATGGCATCTACTGATGGATTTTTCCTACAACTGTTACTACTTTCTATTTTTGCCTAATGGCAATTTTGTCTGATACATTGTTTCTCAATCAACTTTAACTCAGATTAGCCTCCACTGAAGATTCTTGATTGGAACAATTATTACCATGGTGATTGCCATGGTATTGCCAAATGGTAATTTATGAAATCTCCAGTCTTGCTTGTTATGATGAGCATAATTTTTCAGGAGCATAAAACTAGAGCTTATAAATTCCTCAGCTGTGAACCCAGGGATTCTATTTTATGCAGTCCTCATGCTACTGATCATTGAAAGCAAGATTGCTTTGGGAGAAACTGTTACCCCAGAAGAATTATTAAGAAAATTCTACAAGGCTATTCTGTATCTTTGTAATTTAGAAGGTGATTTTCATCTTAATTGGGTATTAGTCATAATAGTAGCAGCCTCTGACATTTGGTTTAGCACCTTATAACTTTGTAAAGAAGTTCTTAAAAAACTTTAAAATATATTCATTGCTATGTCCGTTCACAGGCTGGATTTTGTTTACTGGCAGTTGGGAATGTTTTTATAGTTCCCCCCCCCCATTTTCTAAATCTTTCTTGGGAGGGAAAGAGTAGTTCAAATAAGTAACACTATCTTAATATAATAAATTCTATTAATATCCTCCTCTCAGCATCTTAACATAATACTAGTTTATTTTTTGTCCATGGAAAGTATAATGAATGTTCCTGACCAAGGGGAAGCCTTTCAAATGATCACTCAAGGGCCAAGGCTCTTGTTACAGTGTGGCTTCCCCTCTCCTGGCTCTTAATTCTTGGCTGGATTCGCCACATGTGGATGGTAGAAGAGAGAAGAGGAAATTTGGAGAGTGGCTTGGGAGATTCTTACTGCTAGGATAGAAATGGCATAGGGGACTTATGTTTGCACCCCATAAGCTAGAACTCAGTCACATGCCCATTCTTACTTTAAGGAAGGGTGGGAAAGAAGGGTGTATGCCCAGGAGGTAGAGTACATGGTTTCTGTTCCAACATAGCAGCTTCTTTCACAGTTTTGATGCTCAGCAGTCACCACATGGCAGGGCTTGGCTCAGATTAACTAAGTGTTATGTTAATTGCATTAGGAGTAAGGAGACATTTGTGGGTCTAAGGCTCAGTCTAATTTATCAAACGGCTTCCTGGCATTTGACTTCAGTTAGCTTTGTAGGAAACCTCTGTCTCCTCTGACAACCTTTCTCCCTTTGAACAAAGTATCTCTAAGAATTTTTACTTCAATGAATTACTATTCATCTACCCAAGAAGAGTACCCACACATTCAGGAAAGAGTCACTAATTATCCTTTAACCCCACGCCCGCATAGAATACTCTGGAAGAGATACAGGAATCAGCAGCCTTTCCAAGGAGGAAGTGGGAAACCAATATAGAGAGTGTATTGAAGGCCTTTGGGAGTGAAGTGTCTCTCTTGCCCAATTTCTATGAGGGAAAAAATGCCAAAGTCAGAAGATTTTGAATTCTACCATGTGATGAGGACAAAGTGAATTTTTAAAAGGACCATTTAAAAAGTCTTACTTACAACATCATGCTTAATTAATTCACACCTCTTTAGCCAGGTAAGAAGTGTACTTTATACTTTCTTCAAGGTAAATATTCACTGCACACTCCCACACAGTGGAGCTGTACTGATCACCTCTATCCCACCCTGACAGAGGCCCCCAGACTCCTCACAGTCTGGGCAAGGGACACTCTTGTTCCTCAGAGAAACCTACTGAAAGGCAGGGTGCGGCATTGCACAGTCTGAAAGGGATTATGGGAAAATCCTCACCTCCGAGAGAGATTCTCACCGGGAATTGCTTAAGATTATATCGTGAGATCAGCTTAAGAAATTAGTAAATCCACCTCACAATGGAGTTTTTGTTTTCCAAAAAGAATCATTCCAAACCCTTTATTGTTAGTTAATTGTCCAATTGTCCACGAATCCAAACGATGTTAAGGTAATGTGATGCTGAAAATGCTTTTATCTGAACATAACTGAGTTTTACAGATAATAAAATACAAAATTATAAATTAAAATTATAATTAACAAGCATCAAAAAGGGGTGATCTAGGGCAATGTTAAATGGTTTCAGTTCTCAAACGTCTTGCTCTTTCTGTTTTGACAACAGAAATTTGTGACCATTTTGATACTGCCACCCCTCTCTCCGGCCAGGCAGAAAGTCACCGGTACACTGTGTTTTCTCTTCCAAGGTATTGCAACATCACCTCATTGTTAAAACGAAGAAAGTGGGGCCTTATGCTTTCTTGTGTAATCTACCTCCAGTGCTGTCACTGATGTGGAACGTAAGTTTTGCAGTTGGGGGTCAACTGCCACATGACCTCTCAACTTCCACTGAGTCAGACCATCAAACTGCCTTTTCTCATTATTATTATTTATTGTTCCTTGAACTCAGCAAGCAAAAGTGGCTTATACAATAACTCCAGCACTGCCAAAACAAATAGACATACTTCTGCCCTGCGCTGCTTGGGGTTTGGAGACACAAATGATACTATACAGAAGAAAAACAAAGGACAAATGCAGAATGGGGGATGCACACTTCTGCTTTGTCCCATTTCTTTTGCTGTAACATTGGCTCCACATTCTTTGCTTCAGTGAAGAAAATGTGCTAGAAACATGTATTTCAACTTCTGAAGCATTGTTTGAAAGCAGTGAGAAAATTGAGCTATTTGAATAACTCTCACAAAAAAAGTGTTTAAGCAAGTCCAAAGATTTAGAAAATTTCATTCTAAAATTTCTGAAATAGTTGAAAAATAATTTGGGGGCTACTTCCTGAAAAAAGAATACTGCTGGATATTAAATCTACATCTAAGTGTGAGGAAGAAAAACAAAAAGAACAAGCAAGACATTTGAGGAGAATTAAAATCACTTAACATTTCCCCAGAACACCCCTTTTTGATGCTTGTTATTTATAATTTTAATTTAAAATTTTGTATTTTATTATCTGTAAAGCTCGGGTTAGAAGTGCCCTTTGGAATGAATTGAAAAGTAAAGCATTGGGCGGTGCCTGTGGCTCAGTGAGTAGGGTGCCGGCCCCATATGCCAGAGGTGGTAGGTTCAAACCCAGCCCCGGCCAGCAGTTGCAAAAAAAAAAAAAGAAAGAAAGAAAGAAAAGTAAAGCATTGTAGGCATAGAAAGAATTAGGTCTTGTTAGAGACTCAAATAAATGATAACCCCGTGGATGAATACATGAGTTAATCAGTTCTATAATTGCTTGGTCCACCTCTGTCCATGTATTGCACATGTCCTGTTGCCTTTCTGTCTGTTATCTCATTCCTTCTGGTGAAAACATTCATGTATTTCTTAAAGACCTTTCTTCCTCCATAACCATGTAATTGGGGCAGAGCTGATTCCCCCCTTCCCATGTCCACATAACACAGGTTTATCAGGTGAATGTGTGGCCCACAGACACCATCACAGTAAATCCAAACACTTTTGCTGGAGGTATAGGAAGTTTGGAAGGAAGTTGAGCATAAAGGGGTATACGGGGTCTCGTATGTTCACTAGTATTGCTAAGAGCATAAAGAATTGGTCTGTGACTGTGGAGTATCATCTTAGCATCTTGAGTTGTGGTGGTGAAGTATGTTTTGGAAAGGAGCTCACCAAGAAAAAAGTCCATAATCCCAAGATGTTCTGAGGATATCGTTTTTGTTCCTAGCTGTGATAGTTCCTGAAACCAGTCACTGGCAATTGAATTGAACATAATTCTTATTTTTCTTATGTCAGTTGTGTTCAGTTTGCTGTCAGTTTTCCAGAAGAGTTTGGACAAATGAATCTTCCCTAGACACAAGTCCAGCATCTTTATTTTAAAGAAGAGCATCATCTGGAATTATAGCAGTGTTTTCTTATATAGCTTGCATTGATTTTACGATCACTATGAATTATTTTCTTGGTATTTTCCTGCAACAAAGTAAATGCTTCATAAGTCTCTCAGTGCACTCTTGCCCACATTCTGAGAATAGAAGGACATGCCAGTTCTACTTAAGGTTATTAGATTGTAATTGTTACGGCTGTGGGTTAAATTGTGCGTCAGCGACGTCCCTCCTCCTTGCAGGACTTTGGCTGAATCCTGTCTCCAGAGAGAGGAAATGTTTCTGTCACTCTGTCTTCCTGAGGAAGTGTGTCTCCAGCCTTGCAAAGTCATCACGCCTGAACAAATCACCACCAGGCTGAGATAACAGAACAGATCCCTCCCCTGTTAAAAAGTATACTGTCTCCCAGTTGAAGCCGCTCCCCTGGAGAGTCCCCATTACTGAGTGACTGGCTTTTTCTGAAACAAATATACACAGCGTGTGCTATAAATGCAGGTAGGCAGGGAAATTTTAGGGAAAAAAAGTAAAAAGAAAATAACAGTGCATTTTATGTTCCATCAGCAATAACATGATAGCTTTTATTACCTCTTACTTTATTTCCTCTTTTTCGACTCACTCTCAGGAAGTGATTTGGCACACAGGCCCCAAGATTTTATTGTGAATTCTAACTATTCTATTCACCAAGTATACAGAGGGTACCAAAAAGTGTATATTCATTTTAAGAAAGGAAACTGTTCAAGTTGTAATATTCAACCCACATTTGACTTCTGCAATTGTAAGTGATACAAGATAAGATAGTGAAGATACCAAACATTATTGGTATGTACTGAGTTTTATAATTTCTTTCCCTTCTTAATGTATATACTTTTGGGGTCACCCTCTGTATAATCTTAGGTAAATAACCTAAACTTCTTATGCTCTATCCCTGCATTTATTAAAAAGTATTAATAACACATAATTCATGGTATTGAATAACATGCATACAGCATTCAGGACAGGGCCTTGAACATAATAAGTGTTCAATTAAGGTCAGGTGGTGGGTATTATTTGGCTAATTTCTGTTTTTCCTCCCCTCACTAATCTCCCTCAGTCTCCCTTCTCCTGTCCAGTCCCAGGCTAAGCTGATCTTTTCTTTCTTTCTTTCTTTCTTTCTTTCTTTCTTTCTTTCTTTCTTTCTTTCTTTCTTTCTTTCTTTCTTTCTTTCCTTCTTTCCTTCTTTCCTTCTCTCTTTCTCTCTCTCTCTCTCTCTTTCTTTTCTTTTTTAACCTTATGACAAGCCTTGATATGGTTTTTCCCCCTATTTTTTATTAAATAATAACTGCATACATTAATGCATTTATCGGGTACAATGTGCTGATTTTATATACAATTTGGAATGCTTACATCAAACTGGTTAACATAGCCTTCATCTCACTTAATTATTGTGTGAAGACATTTATATTCTCTGCTTAATAGATTTGACATGTACCCTTGTAATATGCACCATAGGTGTGGTCCCATCGTTTACCTTCCCTCCATCCAACCTCCCGCCTTCCCTCCATCCAACCTCCCATCTCCCCTCCCATCACCCGCCTCTTCCCACCTTCATCTTGCATCCTGGGCTATGATTGTGTTTTATATTTCATATGAAAGTGTGGGTGATTATAAATTGGGTGCATAATAGTACTGAGTACATTGGATACTTTTTCTTCCATTCTTGAGATACTTTACTGAGAAGAATATGTTCCAGCTTCATCCATGTAAACATAAAATAGGTAAAGTCTCCATCTTTTTTAAGGCTGCATAATATTCTATGGCATATGTACAATTATTAACAATTATTAATTAATTAATGGATTAACAATTCATTAATCCATTTATGGGTCAATGGGCACTTGGGCTTCTTCCATGAGTTGGCAATTATGAATTGGGCTACAATAAACATTATGGTGCAAATATCTTTGTTACCTAGCATAGGCAACCCCTCACAAAATGACTTGGGATACCACAGAAAGGTGTCCCTTATGCTCAAATATTTATCTCTTTGTCCCTGCTAAAATTCCCCCATAACTTCATCCCAGACTTACCATAGAAAGTCTCTGAGGAAAGGTAACAGCTCTAGTCCCTACAGACTCTGAATTGGTTTACTGATTCTTAGCAAGGATCTAATTATGGATCAAGGCTATGAGGCACAGGATGAGCAGGAGAAGGAGACAGACCAAAACTGAGTGTTTTGCCTCTTATTTCAGAGCTTTAGCAGAGATGAGAATGAGGTGCTGAGCAGAGAGGATGCCCTCTGGCCAATCAGATTGCAGGGTTAGCCAGTGAACTGTGGGTGATGGATGTCAAGGCAAGTTTCAGCACCACTTTGAGGGGTGCTTCAGAGGGGGAGCCCTGACTGATGCATGAGCTGGATGGCGTAAAGCCACTCTTAGCGCCAGTTAAGGGTCATCAGGAGAATAGAAACTGATCTGATTCGAAACCAGAAACATTTCAAACAGGGAGTTGGACACACAGTTGATGAAGGATACGAGATAGCAAATAGAAGCTGGTAAAGAAATGTTGAGATTTGCCAATAAGGACACTATTATCACCCTTGGGGCTGGAAGCACAAGGGAAGTGGTGGGATCTGAAAGATTTGGAGTGGAGTCCACTTAGTGAGAGTGGGAGCCTATCGGGTTCTCTGGCAGGAAGCAGTGATGTGAAAAGGCACTGTTGCAACCCGAGACACTGCCTACGAAAGAGAAGAATAGGGAGCAATCCCTGACTGCTCTTTTCTTTCTGCCATCTACCTGCTGCCAGGGTTGAATGTTGGGTGAACTCGGCTGGAAACCACTGGTACAAGAGAGGTTGCCCCACCCCTACCAGGATGCAGAGCCCATGAGGAAAGAATGATCTGACAACAATGAAATGATATTCACAGTCCTCAGAGGAAGAAGGGAAACTGCTTCATTCTGACCAAATAAGAACGTGGCACTGAGAAATTCGAGTTGTTGAAATGTCCCGTGTGCCATGGGAATCAGAGAATTTGGCTTAGTTGCAGTCTGAACCTGGAAGTAGAATACTATTTGCACAGGCTCCTCGTGGTTTCTCAAGGGTACAGGGCGAGTCTTTGTATTAGGCACAACTATATTGCTGGTTGAGATGCTAGTTCCTGGACCTCACACCAGACCTTCGGAATGCAATGCATTTCCCTTATTGTGGGGCTCAGTGGTTTGCCTATTTCTATGTTGTTACTGAGGTTTGCGTTTATAGCATCTTTTCTGTTTAACATTGACATAATCACTCCCCGAGCAAGCCTTGCTCCTTTTCCCTCTTGGAGGATGGGTGGTGCTGTCCTCATGAAGCTCTAATGGCCTGTTCAATATCTATGCAAACGTTCTGCCTAGGATTTGGACTGCTGATGAGAAAAATGTCTCTTGTCTAAAGATTGATGGTTTAGCTCAAGAGAAGGGCAACAAATTCTCAAGCATTTTAACAGATCTCCCATCCCAGGAAAGGAGTTGCACAATTGAAAAAGTTAGAAATAGAAACCAGAGGAATTCCTTGGTGCAAGAGGTCAGCAAGATAGACTCCCCAGCTGGGGTGCATAGCACGCTGATGGCTGGCCTTGGGAAGCCACTGTGGGCATTGGAAGCCAATTCCTCTGAATTTCCTTCCATGCTGCTAGAAACAGTTTCATCTTCACAGTTATGACAGGTGGTCTGATGTGTAAACCTGAGACACAGACACTTGGGTTAAACTTTCCTTCAGCGTACAGACCAAGACCTACATCCTTTCTGACTCTGATTTCTATTCTTACATTGAACACAGATGCTGTGCTTCTTTTATAGAGTAGTTGGAAGGATCAGCTTTACTAACCGAATAAGGATTTACTTATTGAGTGCATTCATGTTCTAGACCTAGTGCTAAGACCTGCAGCTTCTAAACAGAGGATCTGTGTGTAAAAGCAGTCTAAACTTTGGGATGTTCTGTTGAGTCAAGAAGTATTATTACAAATGCTGTAAGTAAAATAAGTTGGGCTTTCTCTAACAGATGCAGAGTTGGCGTAGGTAAATATTAGTTCTCCATTTTTGAGATCCAAAGGGTGATTCAGAACATCAATATCTCTAACCTGGGCACCTCTGCAAGGCAGTCAGCTATGATCGGCGTGCTGCTGGCTGCTGTGAGTCTGCAATAAGGGGAGGAGAAAGAAAGTGGAAATGAGATAAGGAGGATTAAAAGACAGGAGAATTAAAACAAACTCAGAAGTAACGCAATGAGAAGTAGTGTGTAACTACTAATGTCCACTGAAGTTACTCTTTAAGGCACCTCCCTGCCAAATCATTTCATCCTTGTGAAACACTTTATGAAATGTTTACAATCAGGAATAATATAACTATGAGCAAAAAAATCCATTTTCAAGGGAAAGCTAAAACTTGTCTTTTATGTTTTGGGATTTATTTTCTTCTTCCTTATAAATTATTGTTCACATTTATTTTCTTTGTTTTTTCTTCTGAGGGTATACTTTCTTTTATTCTTTCAACTGTGGTTGACATGCTGTTCCATATTTTTAAAAATGTACTTCTACTATTTGATCCAATATTTATTTTACTTTTGCAGTTATTTTCAACCTTTAGCTGCATCAGAAGTACTGGGAGGGCTTGTTGGAACACAGAAGACTGAGCTCCACCTCCAGAGTTCCTGAGTCAGTTCAGGAGGGCTCATTAGAGCACAGAAGACTGAGGCCTCCCCCCCACCCCCGAGTTTCTCATTCAGGTCCTGGCCTATGCGATGTGGCCCAATAACTTGCTGTTTTAACAAATGCTGATACTGTTGGTTCCCTTAACATGTTTGCAAAGTTTTCTATTCATATTATTACGTGTGGGTTGAAATTCACTCATTCTGATAGCTTCACAGTATTCTCTTACACAAATAAACTACAGTTTATTTAGCCATTCAAATGTCATGAGCCTTTTGGTTCTCCCTAGTTTTGATTGTTATGAATAGCATTGATATGCAGTTTTCTGCACATGGCTGTATTGATCATATACATGCATTCTGTTGGAGTGCAATCACTGAGTTTTAAGGTGTGCATACATTTTGTCTTTGGTGAATACTGCCAAAGAGCTTTCCAAAGTGGTCATACCATTTACATGCCAACTGGCAGAGAATGAGAGTTCTGGTTCCTCTATGCCCTTACCAAAATGTAATATTTTATTTTAGCCATCTTGGTGGATGTGCAAAAACAAAACAAAATAAAAACAAAAAAACCTAAATTGAAATGAGCACAGAAGTCCCTCTGCCCCATCCCAGTGATTCATTGTACATTAAGGAAACTGCTCTTTTGTAGAAGTGATCACCACATGGTGGTAAGTTTAATTTATAGAGAGAGAGGACCTGAAACAATTTAAAATAACTCACAGGGTTGCCCCATCAGGGTGAAGACTCAACATTATGGCACAGGAAGTATTCTTGGTTTGTCATTGATACCTGAAAGATAAGACAATTACGTTTGCAAACTTGTCCTAGAAAAAGTGCCACATACCTCCTTGCTGAACATCACTACAGTCACCAAATGACCATGGGGAATACCTCAAAGTGACCAGTAACAAAGCATGGAGCACTTTTTTAGTATGAATCTGTGGACTTAATTGTAAGACTTCATATCATAAAATTCTTTTTCAGGGCAGACTCAACCCCGGAATTCTTGTTTACACATTAAAATCAGTGGGTATCAATTTCTTCAACTGTCTGAATAGAGAATATGTGCATGCATGTAATGTATTAAAACACCCTAACATTCACAGAACCCATGGGACAGAGTTTATTACATCACAGTATCTGACACTTCCTAATACTGAGCATCAGTGTTTAGAAATTTACAGCAAATACTGAGAAAACAAACATCTTAAATCATAGCATTGATGGTATATATAAAGAGCAATAGCAAGAGCCCTGGATGTTTACTTAATTCTCTGTATGTGTGTGTGTACATAAAGCACAAATTTAAGAAGATACAGGCATGGCTCTGTGCCTGTAGCTCAGCAGCAAGGGCGCCTGCCACATACACCAGGGTTGGTGAATTTGAACCTGCCTGGGGCCTCCCAAACAACAAGGACAACTACAACAAAAAATAGCCAGATGTTGTGGTGGGTACATGTATTTCCAGCTATTTGGGAGGCTGAGGCAAGAGAATTGCATAAGCCCAAGAGTTTGAGGTTGCTATGAGCTGTGATACCACAACACTCTACTGAGGGCAACATAGTGAGACTCTGTCTAAAAAAAAAAAAAAAAAAAAGAAGAAGAAGAAGAAGAGTACACAGATAGCAATTTCTCTGTATGTAAGGGAGTGATCATTCTAATAAGATACATGTGGGAGAAACAGAATAAATAAATCAAAAGAAAACTAAAAAAAAATTAGTATAAGATTTAAACTTAAGACATGAAACTATAAAAATATTAGAAGAAAGTGCAGGGAAAACTCTCGAGGGAATTGGCTTGGGTGAATTTTTTATGAAGAGGACTCCCCAGGCAATTGAAGCAGTATCAAAAATACACTACTGGGACCTGATCAAACTAAAAAGCTTCTGCACTGCTAAGAACACTGTAAGTGT
>CAUYON010046290.1:0-30701 GCA_963573935.1 Arctocebus calabarensis
TCCAACCAAAAAATGGCTGGGTGTTGTGGCGGGCACCTGTAGTCCCAGCTACTTGGGAGGTGGAGGCAAGAGACTCGCTTGAGCCCAGGAATTGGAGATTGCTGTGAGCTGTGATGCCACGGCACTCTATCCAGGGTGACAACTTGAGGCTCTGTCTTAAAAAAAAAAAAAAAAAAAGAAAGAAAGATAGTAAAGAAGCCAATTCTGTAGGGACTTACAGACCAGTGTAAGCTTTGACTAATAAAAGCAAGCAAGATTTTTTTTTGAAGGGCTGTGAGTAGAGGAGTGATATGACCTTTTTTTGTGATGTGACCTATACTTATACTATAAAGCACTCTGTGTTGAGAAGAGGCTGTAGCGAAGAAAATATAGAACCAGATAAGTCATTTGCCATATTGATGTTGCCATAACATATGCCTAGAATCATGAAGGCTTAGAACAGGTTATATCATTGGTGGATGCAAGGTCAAATTCAGGATATATTCTGAGATAGAGTTAGATATGGTCATTTTAGGATATATGGTATGACATAGAGGGGTTGGGTTTTTCGTTTGTTTGTTTGTTTATTTTTACTGAGCAGCTGCAAAGGTGCTGAGTATTTACCAAAACTTGAACAACTATAAGACAACTATAAGCTGAATGGGGGCAGAGGGAGACTCAAGAGCTTTGCTTTAACTATGTTAAATTTGAAATTCCTGTTAAATATCCTACTGGAGATGCTGAGTAAGAAGTTGGATGAATAGTCTGAAGCTTGGAGGAGATATCCAAACTGTTAACCTGAGAATAGAATCTTTATAGAGAATAGTTAAAGCTATGACATTGAGATCATCTAAGCCAGTGGTTCTCAACCTTCCTAATGCTACAAACATTTAATATAGTTCCTCATATTGTGGTGACCTCCAACCATAAAATTATTTTTGTTGCTACTTCATAACTGTAATTTTGCTGCTGTTATGAATCATAGTGTAAATATCTCATGTGCAGCATGTATTTAGGTGACCCCTGTGAAAGGGTCATTCAAGCCCCAAAGGGGTTGCGACCCACAGATTGAGAACTGCTGATCTAAGCCTTGGACAATTGCAACTTTACAGGTCTGGAAAATGAAGACAGCAAGAAAAGTGAGGCAGAGTAACCAGTGAAGTGGGATGGGAACTTACAGATTGTGGTATTTAGAAAAAAAGTTTAAAAAGTATTATAAGAAGATGGAAGTTGGTGGCTCCTCAAGCGGCTAAGGTGCCAGCCACATACACCAGAGCTGGCAGGTTCGAATCTGGCTTGGGCCTACCAAACAATGACAACTACAACCAAAAAATAACCGGATGTTGTGGCGGGCGCCTGTAGTCCCAGCTACTCAGGAGGCTGAGGCAAGAGAATCGCTTAAGCCTAGGAGTTAGAGGTTGCTGTGAGCTCATTTCACTCTATCCAGGATGATAGCTTGAGGCTCTGTCAAAAAAAAAAAAAAAAAAGATGGAAGTTATCAACTGTTTTAGATTAGTCAGTGTTGTTCTATAGCTCTAAAAAACTAGCATAAGAATCTCAATGACAACACTGTAGAATTCATTTCTTACTCAAGGAGGGTCTGCTGCTGGGTTCAAAGTCCAGTAGCTTTCCTGTAAGCGGTGAACCAGTGACCTTGAATTTAGCCAGTCTGCTGATCCTTAGGGCTTCAGATTCAGAAAAGTATTTGAGGAAGATACAGATTTTGCTGATGATGTGTCATGAGAGCTAAAGGGCACGTGAAAGAGATTCCAGTGTTGTTATGAACTGAGAAGTGGGGTCAGATGGGATTGTACAGATCTGTTTGGTGATAAGAATTTGGGTAATAGGGATAATTTGTAGAATTTTGGGCTTCTCCTGGTGGGTAACATAAATTGAAGATAAAGGTTTTGGGAGAATTAACCTTGGGGTTTGGTTTATAAGGCAGAATTAGGTGGCAAGACACTGTGTTTTAGAACTAAAGGGATGTGTTCTTTCCAGGATTACTCAGGTTACATAGTACTATTACAGTTTTTGTAACATATCTATATGTCTTAGATACAATTCTCTTATTCACATATTTGAAGTGTAACTTTATTTTTTTTGGTAGTAAAGTTATAGAACCTAATTTGTCTTTGATACTCAATTCTCAGTTAAAGAAGTAAAGTAACACTAGAGCTAATCATACATTTCTGGCCCTATCTCTAGTATACTGGTTGATTTTCTATACAGTATGATTTGGTTGTGCCTTTGTCCATGTTCTCTCTGTCTGTAGTTCTTTCTTCCTTTGATTTAAAAATCCCTTTTCAGTTCAACCCTACGTTATCTTTTTGTGAAGACTTTCCTACCGATGCTTGCTTGAATTAATCTTTCTCCCTTCCTAGAATATTTTATAATACATTTATCATAGTGTTTGATATTCATGATATATAATCATGTTTATTATCTTTCTCTTGGATTATGTCATATTTTTTTAGCCCTTGCCTCAATAACCTAGTGTGTAGTAAATAGATATGGAATCAATTGTTATTTTCGGTTTGCCTCTAAGCATGCTGCCTTTCCAGGATGATTTATGAGATTTTATATTTGTATCTTTTGAGTTTCCCTTATGTAGTTGAACTGTGGGTAATGGTGTTTTCATGGTATAGTATTATCTTATTTATGAATATATGACCAAACAGCTTGATTTTCCTTGAACATAAAGGAGAAACCAAAGTTGACATACTTTTCTTCTCAATGATTACTTAAAATTTAAAATAAAAATGCATCCATAACTAGGTGTACACAATGGTACATTATTTTGACATGAATATCAAATATTATGGTATTAGGAAAAGATTTCAAGAAGGTACAGATATGGTGTCTATCTTTTGAAACAGTTATCCATTGATTAATTAACCAGTATTTACTGAGCAAGGCCTTATACCAACTGCTACATGAAATAATAAAGGAAGGGGGCGTCTGTGGCTCAGAGGAGTAGGGCACAAGCCCCATATACTGGAGGTTGGGGGTTCAAACCTGGCCCTGGCCAAAAACTGCAAAAAAAAATTTAAAAATAAGTAAATAAATAAAGGACCAGGGATTGTCCTTCCAGTGAATGAACTATATGAATACTATTCTGAATGAAGTTCATAAACATAAATAATTTCATAACAATCAATTGATGCTTAGAAATTTTATGTTTAGGGCGGCACCTGTGGCTCAAAGGAGTCGGGTTCTGGCCCTATATACCGGAGGTGGCGGGTTCAAACTCAGCCCCGGCCAAAAACTGCCAAAAAAAAAAAAAAAAGTTTTATGTTTAAAGGAAGAATTGCTATAGGGAAAATTTTTTTATACTTATTCTATTAAAAGCCACCTTTCTTTAATGATTAAGTACTAACCCTCACCTATGTTATTGATAACACCTCTTTGTTTAAGTGTTTTATGTAGCAATAAGATTAAAGCCTGGAAGGGAAAGTGCTTAATTCTAAGAAGTACTGAAGAACTAAATTATTACAGCTGAACAAATATTTTTTTTATTTTTTGATATCAAGAAGTAGCCTCATTATTCTGATAATCTTAAACTTTGAAAACATAAGTTATTCTTTATCAAATGTCAATATTTGGTGCCATTGATTTACATATATTACAGGATATTTAGAATTACCATTTAACCACTGACATCATTATGCAAACCCTTAAAATAAGAACAGAGATTTTGAGATTTGTTTGGACTTTGAATAATTGTTATCAGCCTCCAGTTCAACCTGAAGAAGATAAAGGGATGTTTTGATATAAATCATTGATTGATATATAGATGCCAAAAATACAGTCATTTAATTCTATGACCTGGAGTTTCTAGCTTTATGCTTTCTTTAGGCGTTTTATCTATTTGGTGATATGTTAATAAATTTATACATGAAGATTATTTTTCATTAGAAGAATAAATGTAGTAGGGGCCATAACCTAGAATTTGTCTTCAGTGTCCAACCATTACCATTTATTGCCAGATCATATTACAATGCTCAGCTGCTCTTTTGGAGAGACAAACATCCAAATGTTTAATATTATACCATGAAGAATTATATGTTATACAGAATTATGTCAGATTATAGAGAAAGGACCACATCTAATTTTGGGAAATCAGTGGCTATTTCTTAGAGGAAATGATATTTCTGATAGAACTAAAACTAAAGGTCTATTTTGATAGAAAAGAGGTACAATTGTGTTTAAGATTTGATAATCTTCAAGTTCTTTACTTTATATACTTTATTATTAATTTGTGTCTTCATTTCTTATATTTATAGTACTTTCATAAACCATTTTACATATATGACATTTAAACTGAATAATATTCTTGATATTATACATAGATATTATGAGCTTTTGTGTACAGATCAGATAATTGCTTTTCCCAAATCATATGGCAAGTGGCATAGCTAAAACACTAACTGAAGTTGACTCCAAGTGTTGTACATTTTCCCTGGGACAGAAAGGAAGGAAGACTATTGTGCTGAGTTGGATGGCACATTCCCAAGAAATAATTGTTGATGTTATTTTAACTAATTAAATTTGATCTCACAATTACAGAATTTATTGCTATAAACTAAAAGTATAAGAGATGTGCTTGCAATTTGACTACGATGCTAAATGCAGGTGTTATGTACCTCCAGTGTGAGTGAATAAATCTGATATTGTCCAAACTATTTGTGGTACCATGAAATGTGGTAGAAGTATTATACATTTATAATATGTTTGCGAGATCTAGGAGTCATCAATCATAGAAAATGGATCATAGCTTAGTAGTTAAAAGGATGGACTTTGGGACCACACTGCCTAAATTACATTCTTATTTTACTACTTACCACTTGGTTGGCTTAGTATAAGTTATTTAACCTTTTTGTGATCAATTTCCTTATCAAAAATGGTGATAATAGGCTCAGCGCGTGTGGCTAAGCGGGCTAAGGCGCCAGCCATGTACACCTGAGCTGGTGGTTGGAATCCAGCCCGGACCTGCCAAACAACAATGATGGCTGCAACCAAAAAAATGGCCAGGCGTTGTGGCGGGCGCCTGCAGTCCCAGCTGCTTGGGAGGCAGAGGCAAGAGACTCGCTTGAGCCCAGGAATTGGAGGTTGTTGTGAGCTGTGATGCCACAGCACTCTATCCAGGGTGATAGCTTGAGGCTCTGTCTCAAAAAAAAAAAAAAAATGATGATAATAAGAGTCTGAATAATAGGGCATTTCTTGTGGAGTTGTTATAAGATGTAAACACGTAAGTATTTGCAGAGTACTTGCAATGCTTGGCATGTATTAAGTGCTATAAAGGTTTGGATTAAATAAAATGTGTGTCAATGTCGACAGGGTTGTATGAAATAATACCGATCTTGCCTGTAAAATAGACTGAACTACAGAAAATTTTACCCTTTCCATTACTCTTACAAATTTGTCTATTATATTTCAGAAAATATGGTAGAATGAATAGTAGTATTTCTAAAATAGTGTGTTTTTATTCTCTGAATTACCAGATAATGTTATTTAATAAGACATTTTAACTAACTATTATTATTATTATTATTTTTGAAACAGTCTTGCTTTTTCGCCATGGTAGAGTACCATGGCATCATAGCTCACAGCAACCTCAAACTCTTGGGCTCAAGCAATTCTCTTGCCTCAGTCTCCTCAGTAGCTAGGACTGCAGGTGCCTGCCACAATGCCTGGCTGTTTTTAGAGACAGGGTCTCACTCTAGCTCAGGCTGGTCTTCAACTCCTGAGCTCAGGTGATCTATCCTCCTGGGCCTTCCAGAGTGCTGGGATTATAGGCGTGAGCCACTGCGCCTGGCCTACTAACTATGTTTTTCATAGCTATTTGGATAGCACTTTTTTTTTTTTTAAAAGACGAGTTCTACCCTTGGTAGAGTGCTGTGGTGTCACAGCTCACAGCTACCTCAAACTCTTGGGCTTAAGTGATTCTCTTGCCTCCACCTCCCAAGTAGCTGGGACTACAGGCACCTGCCACAATGCCTGGCTATTTTTTTTGTTGTTGTAATTGTCATTGCTGTTTAGCAACAACAACAAACCTGCGAGTTCCAGTGTATATGGTTGGTGCCCTAGCCGCTTAACTATAGGCTCCAAGCCTGGGTAGCACATTTAAGCTACATATAAATTTCAAGGACCCTCGGTTTTTTTAATTAGGCCATCATATGAGAGAATATAGTATTTACTGTAAACATTTGGCTGTTTGATTAATAGTGACCAGAAATATTGCTTCACATCAGTATAATAATGGCCACATTACTTGGTAATGTTAGTGTTTATTAGATGGAGTTGTTTTTAAATTGTAGCAATAATATTGACATAGTACTAATACTTTGTGTCAGTAGGTTTTATTTTATTGTATGTATGTATGTATTTATTTTTGAGACAGAATCTCAACGTCTTTTGCCCCAGGGTAGAGTGCTATGGCATCTTAGCTCATAGCAACCTGAAATTCCTGGGCTCAAGGGATCCTCTTTCCTTAGCCTCCTGAGTAGCTGGGAATACAGGCATGTGCCACAACGCCCAACTAATATTTTCTGTTTTTAGCAGACAAGTTCTGTTTTCTGTTTTTAGCAGCAAGTTCTCACTCTTGCTCAGGGTGATCTCAAACCCCTGAGCTCAAGCAATCCACCCGTCTCAGCCTCCCAGAATGTTTGGATTATAGGCGTGAGCCACTGCTCCCAGCCTGTATCACTAAGTTTTAGAAATTTTACTATAATTGACTTCTGTGGAAAATTTCAGTATTTGTTGTTTTGAAGAATTTTAAAATTTATTCTACATTTAACAATTATTTAAATTGGTTGAGTGCTATAGTAAGTTTAGGTAACTACTTCCTTCTAATGATTACTAATACATAAAAGGAAAACAAAGAAGTCCAAGTAGGTATGAAGTAAATTAATATGTGTTTTTAAAAAAGTATTTTTTTCATAAAATAATAATTCTGAAATATACACAGTAAAGAGTTAAATACCTACCTTTCCTTTACCCATCCTCCACCCAGAAGTTACCACCTCTGTCTAAGGTAGCAGTTCTCAAACCGTGGGTCATGGACCCACAGGAACTGTATTAAAGGGTTGCTGCATTGTGAAGGTTGAGAACCAGTGATCTGAGGCTTGCTTGTTTGGTCTTGTATTTCTATGTATTGGAAGACAAACAAAAACTCATGCATACTGTTTGAAAAACATATTTGGATTGTACCATGAATGTATTTAATTTTTTTCACTTTATAAAATATCAAAAATGAACTTCTTGTCATACCAGTTGTACTGCATTTTTAAGTGGTATAATTATAATCTTTATTGCAAGTATTCTAAAATTAATCCAACCATTTCTTTATTGATGGACAGATAAATTGTTTAACATTTTATCCATTCTTCCCCTCTCCCTTCCTTCTTTTTTCCTCCCGCCCTTTTTTTCTTTTTTTGATAGTACAAATAGTCCTGCTGATACTGGACATCCTGTATAAATTTTATGTACATGCTCTCTCATGTTTTAGTATTTCTATACCATAGATTCTTAGAAAAGGAATTATTTTGTAGAATGTACTTGTTTAAATTTTTGACAAATATACATTGCCCTGCTTTCGTGCTCCACTTTATATAGTCCATATTGATTTATAATTTCAGGTTATGTAACATTCTCACAAGAGGCTTCAACCATAACAACTTTTGCAGGCATACGAATCAAGTCTTTAAAATGTTTGCCAGCGTAACAGATTAAAAGGACATTTTATTGTTAACTTACTCTTCATTTCTTTGTATGTTAGCACAGTTGAGTGTTTTAAAAATAAGTTTACTACATTGGTAGGCATTGATTAATAAGCTATGGTATATGTATACCGTGGAATACTATTCAGCCACTCAAAGGATGGTGACTTTACATCTTTTGTATTAATTTGGATCGAGTTGAAATACATTCTTCTTAGTAAAGCACCACAAAAATGGAGAAGCGAGAATCCAATGTACTCAATTCTGATATGAGGACAATTGATGCTAGTACATGGTGGGGGGAGGGGAATGGAGGAGTATAGAAAAGGAATAAGGGAGCAGGGTGTGGGGCCATGGTGTGTGATACACCTCTTGGGGACGGGACACTCTTATTAGAGGGATTTTACCCAGCAAATGCAAGCAGTGTAACCTGGCTTTTTGTACCCTCAATGATTCTCCAACAATAAAATAAATAAATAAATAAATAAATGAATAAATAAATAAATACGTTTACTAGCTAAATCACATTTTTTATGTGAATTGTCTGTGTTGTATTCTTTTCTATTTTTTATAATTTATTCATTTGCCACATGATATCTTTATTTGGATGGCTAATGGAAATCTCAGACTGTCCAAAACTATGTACGTTTCTTTCTTCTCAAATCTCCTCTTCCTCCAGATCTGTTCTTTCAGTTCTGAGACTTACAACATTGGAGTCATCTTTGCTTCTCTTTTTTCCTTTGTTATATGTCGAGTCCATTTGTAAACCCTGCCGGCTGTATCTTTGAAGTGGGCACAGTTCTTGCCACCTCTATGCTGCCACCATTCTTACAACTTTTGTCTTCATTTTTTAACACTTGATCCATGTCATCAATTTTCTGCACAGTAGCCACAGAAATTCTTTCAGATTGTATGTCCATAATACCATGACTGTATTAAGATTCCATCACTATATCCTACCTCCTCCAAGAAAAAACTGTCTCCTTCCTATGGCCTATGTAAACGTACAATCTAGTCTCTCTGTATAGCTTTGACTACATCTTCTTCCCTGACCCTTACTCTATTCAAACCATTCTTGCTTTTATGCTTTGTTTGAAAATTCTAAGCCATATATCTTAATTTCAGGCTTCTGTGTGTTTGTTTCATCTGCTTCTTCTGCTCAGATCTAGATATCTCCATGAGCCATTTCTAAACTAGTTTTCTTTAATAAACTTTTAAAGATTTCTAATACTCACAGTGTCAGAGTTTATGGGATTATAAGTATGAGAAAGAAAAGGTCCACATTCCATCCTCATGTATGAGTATAAATGCTCATACATGAACCAAGTTGAGAGGAGAGGGTAAGTATGAGTGGAAATTTGGCAACTAGTCATTGTCCTGGTGGTGATATGGTTTTGCTTATATTGGAGCACGTTGTAGAATCTTCAAAATTAATTAAGTAAAATTCTTAAAAATTCAGATCTATTTATTTTATATTATTTAAAAACATAAAATGGTATATATGAATTATTTTTTTATTTATATATTATATAAATATATGTGAATCTTCTTAGATATATCTTTTTAGATATAGCACCTCCCTACCTGACCACCTCACTACATTTACCACCTCATTAAGTTGACCTAATTTTCATAGCTCAGACATGCACCACAGGCCTAGTTCCTTAGGTTGACACATTTGTATGTTGACCAGTTCATTACAGTCCCTTGAGTTGTCAATTTATACCCAATCAAAGTCATTCCTGAAGCTTACATTGTAAAAATTGTTGAAATTATCTAATTTCTTTAGTCTGACTGAACTAAATTTTTAATGACAATATAGAGAGTGAAATATCACATATAATTTTGTAAAGAAATCTGGCCTTGCTGGGCATGGTGGCTCATGCCTCTAATCCTAACAGTCTGAGAGGCTGAGGCAGGTGGATCACCTGAGCTTATGAGTTCAAGACCAGCCTGAGCAAGAGCAAGACCCTATCTCTAAAAATAGCCAGGTGTTGTGGTAGGTGCCTATAATCCCAGCTACTCTGGAGGCTAAGGCAAGGGGATTGATTGAGCACAAGAGTTTGAGGTTGCTGTGAGGTATGATGCCATGACACTCTACCAAGAGCAACTCAGTCTCAACAAGGAAAAAAAAAAAGAAAGAAAGAATGAGGGAGGGAGAAAGGGATAGAGAGAGAGAAATAAGGAAGGAAGGAAGGAAGGGAGGGAGAAAGAAGGAAAAAAAGAAAGGTAGGGAGGGAAAGAAGGAAGAAAGGAATTAAGGAAGAAAGGGAAGGGAAGGGAGAAATCTGGCTTACTATGGTGGCTCATGCCTATAATAACCAGCGCTTTATGAGGCAAAGGTGGGAGGATTGCTTGAGACCAGGAGTTTGACACCAACCTGGACAATATAGTGATGCCCTGTCTCTACAAAAAATGAGAAAAATTAGCTCAGCTTGGTGGTCCACACCTTTAGTTGCAGTTACTTGGGAAGGCTGAGACAGGAGAATAGCTTGAGTCCAGGAGTTCAGGGATACAGTGAGCTATGATCGTGCCACTGCGTTTCAGCCTGGGCAGCACAGTGAGATCCCATATCATGAATAAATAATTAAATAAGTAAATGAATGAATTTGATTTTATGTAATCCTTTATTTGTTTTGATGACCATAAAAATCTCTGTCTGTCTCTCTCTCTCTCTTTTTTTTTTTAAAGACAAAGTTTCACTCTGTTGCTCATGCTACAGTGCCAATGGCATCATAGCTCACAGCAACCTCAAACTCCTGGGTGTAAGTGATTCTCTTGCCTCAGCCACCTGAGTTGCTGGAACTATAGGTGCCTACCACAATGCCCAGCTAATTTTTCTATATTTAGTAGAGATGTGATCTTGCCCTTGCTCAGATTGGTCTCAAACTCCTGAACTCAGGCAATTCACTCTTCTTGACCTCCCAGAGTGCTCGGATTACTGGCATGAGCCACCATGCATAACCAAAGTCTCTTTTTTTTAATTGAGAAATTTTTATAGATAAGCTTTTGTAACCAGGAAAATTTACTTATGAGAAGTCTCATTTCCTATCAATTTAAACTGAATCACATGCTTTGTAGTTGGATCTCTTTTTTATTTTTTCAAGAAAAAACAGTAATTCTATAAGGTAAAATGATCTATTTTATAATCTCATGTAGAATTCATAATTTTAAGCAATAAAAGAGACAAGTCTTGAAAATACTTTTGATTTTGTGAAATTGCAAGGTGTGTTTCTGTTAAATAATAAGCTATTCTTTACTTAGAATCCCGACCATTGTCAGTTCCTGTGAAAGCGATGCTGAATATATCTGAAGGCTGTAGGAGTCCTGAAGAAAGAATGAAAGAATTTATTGGAATAGTATGGAATGCAGTGAAGAGTCTCACACTACAGGTAAAATGAAAGTTAGAAATATTATGTCTGTAATTTCTGTAATCTGTTTTTAATTTTCATCATCGTAAATTAAATATTGGTAAAAATTTTCTCACAGGTATTACCTCATAGTATTAGAATATTATCTGATTTTCATGATTTGTTTGAAAGCCATTGTGTA
The DNA here is from genome assembly GCA_963573935.1 of Arctocebus calabarensis. Taxonomy (NCBI): domain Eukaryota; kingdom Metazoa; phylum Chordata; class Mammalia; order Primates; family Lorisidae; genus Arctocebus; species Arctocebus calabarensis. The sequence goes on from CAUYON010046290.1 coordinate 11,250, forward strand.
CTTTGCTTATTACTACCTATAAAATACATATTAAACACATATGAAACACATATTATATGTAAATCCTGATAGTGTAAAAAATATATATACTTTGAGATATTGTTTAAATTAAAAAAAATTCAGTTCATTCTACTTTTTTTATTAGCATTATTTGCAAGTTTTTCAATGCTCAATGTAAAAATATAGATCATAGTCTTATCTCTGTAGTGAGATAAAGTCTGAGTTGAAATTAAATTAACATGAAAGCATTAGCTAATTATTTTCCTTACCTAATTACAAATTATATATGACAGTTATAAGTATAGCTAATTTCTTACTTTACTGTTACTAATTTTTTTTCTCATTTTTACTTTTAGCTTCATATACTTTGATAAAATTTAATTACCCTTTTTCCATATCTTTTTTAACCTGATGAAAATATACAAATTCAATGCTTATCTGATCAGCTAATAAATTTTAGCTTTTGTATAAAACTTTTTTCTATAAACAAAATACAAGGTTGGACAATTAAGTTTGTGAACTCATCCTAGAAAAAATACTACATACCTCATTGCTGAATATCACTCCAGTTACCTTGAAAGCACTCCCCTTTGGAAGCTATGCACAGATTCCAGTGCCTAGTCTACAGTTGAGTGCAATTTTAAAACTCTTTTTCTGGCGTGACCATCAGAGCTGTTGTCATACAAGGTCACAAACTTCTGCTAGAAAAAGTGCTACATACTTGATTGCTGAATCTCAGTATGGTCATGAGATGGCCAAGGGGAGCAGTTTGAAGGTGACCGTAGTGATATTCAATAATGAGGTCTGTAGCACTTTTTCTAGGATGAGTTCCAAGACTTAATTGTCTAACCTCATGTGAAAAACTAATAGGAGAGGTATTTTTCATAAAATTTTCTAAGTACCAGAATGTAATATCTAAGTAAGGTCCTTTCACTTCTATTTAACATGTAAAAAGTTACAGGACAAAGTCACTCCCATTTTAACTATAAGAACAAGCTATCTCATCTTCAAAATTTCAGTTATTTTAAGCCCACAGAGTAAGGTCCTAATTGACATTACCATAAAATCATTGTATTAAAATCTAAAACGTGAGAAAAGATCCAAATATCCAAAAATCTCCAAAGACTCTTAAGAAGTCTAAGGTCATCAAGCTAAGGGCATCCAACTACTGAAAAGTTAAGATAAGAAGAAATTTTTTTTTAGAAAAATAATAACACCATCATTCATTTTTTCAGCTCTTACATCACATGGCCATTTTTCATGATTATCTCATTTAATTCTTCTTACAATCCTATAAGGTAAACATTGCTCTTCTAACAGATCACAAAAATCTGGGACAGAGAGATAAATAATTTAGCCCCAAGTTAGTTACGCTTTAATAAAGTGAACTTCATATGCAAATCTGCCTGAGACCCAACTCTATATAGCCATAATTTGACACTCCTTCCTAAAAGTTGTATTAATTGCATTAGTTGTATTAATTTCCTGGGACTGCCATAACATGTTACCATGGCTATAAAAAGTAGAAATTTATTCTCTCACAGTTTTGGAGGCCATTTTATTTTATTGTATTTTTATATATTTGGAGTGTACAAGTGCAGTTTTGTTACATGAATAATTTTGTAGTGGTGAAATTTGGGATTTTAGTGTGCCCATCACCCAAATAGTGTATATTGTACCCACACCCTTCTCCCGTCCTCTCTTCTTTTGAAGGCTCCACTGTCTGTTATTCCGCTCTTTATGGCCATACATACCCACAGTTTAGCTCTCACTTATAGGTGAAAACAAGCAGTGTTTGATTTTTTGTTCCTGACTTACTTCGCTTACTATAATTGACTCTGGTTCTATCCAAGTTGCTGCAAAGGATATTATTATTTTTTATGGTAGAATAGTATATACCATGGGGCATGTATATGTACATATATGTATATGTATATACGTTGGTCAAACTAAATCTGTATTTTAACTTAACACTAGTCTGTGGTCAAGAAAATAGATAGCACAATCTCCGTAATATATTGTTCCTATTAAGTAAATTACCAATAAAATAAAATTTTTCTTCATCCATATTACCCAACATCTTACGTATTACGTATTATTTTAGTAATTCTCTAGAAAGAGTAATCTGTGATATATTTATTATTCAATATATGGTAAATACTAAATTGATTAGTAAGTATTTAAGATGAGAAATTGACTACTTAAAGCAAATATTTCTACTGTAAAGTTTGTGTAAGTAATAGTGAATTTATCTGATGGTAGTTCTAAATTATAGTGTGACACAGTTATTTCATGGAAGAAAGGAATAATCCAAATATTATCAGATCTTTCTCTAGTTCTTTATCCTAAATATCAGGCCCTTCTCTAGCACTTTACCTCAAGATGGCTATTTACAGGAGTTAACATTTCTTGCTTTCTTTTCATTAAGAGACAGAGCCTTGCTCTGTTGTGCATGTTGGAATGCAGTAGCACAATCATAGCTTACTGTAACCTTGAACTCCTGTGTTCAAGTGATCCTTCTGCCTTAGCCTCCTAAGTAGCAGGGACTACTGGTATGTTCCACCATACCCCTAATTTTTTAAAAATAAATTTTGAAGAGACAGGGTCTGGAGAATGAGGAGACAGAGTCTGAGGAGTCTTCCAGGTTCCAGTTTTGGTGTTTGGGTGGATGCTTTATCCATCCAGGGTTAGGGGTAGATAGGGACTTTGAATTTACACATGTATTTGAAATAGCTGAGAGATATCCAGGTATCTATTAGACAGTAGGATATTCAGATCTGGAGTCTTAAGAAACAGATTTGGAGTAGACATACGTTTGAGAGTCATCTGCAAATGTTTGTAAAAGCAGGAATATAAGTCACTCAAGAAAGCATGAAAACAATTGGCCAAGGGAATGAAATTTTAAAAGTAGTCTCTAGAAGAGAAAGTGAACTTAGAAGAAAGTCTAAGTTAGTGATCAGAAATGTAGCAGAAGCCAAGAGGATTCATAAAAGCCTAGGATGTGTAGAATTTCAAGGAGCTGGTGATCAGCAGCGTCAAAAGCTAGAGGTTAGCCATGAGTTCTACTTTGGATCTCTGTGGTATGAAATAGTTAAATAATGTTTAACAATACTTTCAATTCTAATATTCTTATGGAATTCTTTTGGTTCTTTCACTTGTTTTAAAATGATGCAGTTCCTTTATTAGCTTCATCACCAATAATGAACTTAATCTTGTATGACATTATGAATTAATTGTAAGTAAAGAGAGTGATGGTCTTCATTCCTTTTTCTTTTTAACTGTGAGAAAATACACACAACATAAAACTTATCATCCTTTCTATTTGTCGGTATATTTTGTGGTTCCTTATTTTGAGTAAGCTAAGCTAATTGCTGATTGAGTATAACATAACAATTATAGGAAGACTAAATGACATAACCTTTTAAAGTTTTTCTTGAATATGAGCTAAGCACTTTGCCTCACTGTAGTCCCGGACCTGTATTAAATATACTTGTACATTTAAACAGTTCTAGGTGTTAATGTATTGTGAACATTTTAGAGTGTAAACTTAGAGTATGATTTAATAATTAAAATTGAGGCTTTAAATTTCTATTTTTTCCCCCAAACCAATGGCCATTTTCTAAGATGTTTAATGAACTAAAATACAAACAGAAAGCCCTAAAGTTGTCATCAGTTGGAGTAAAACAGAACATCATAACTTAAAGACATCAAAGAATTATTCATTTCATGGAAATTTGAGCAAGTAAATGTCCTTGGAACCAGAATTTCTGGGAAGTTGATTTTGGAGCCAAAGGTGGTACTTGCTAATTCTATTTTCTTTTTTATTTAGGATAGATTTATATCACATAAAAACATTAACAATATTTGCTATGAAATACTTGTTTTTCAGTAAAGCGAAATGAGCTGCTGCACTTAATTATAATGGATTATTTTATACTATACTATGCTTTATTTTTTGAGATAGTCTCACTCTGTTTCCCAGGCTAGAGTGCCATAATATCAGCCTAGCTCACAGAAACCTCAAATTCCTGGGTTCAAGTGACACTCCTGCCTCAGTCTCCTGAATAGCTGGAACTATAAGTACCCATCACCAAGCCTGGCTAAGTTTTCTATTTTTTGTAGAGATGGGGTCTTGCTCTTGCTCAGGCTGGTCTCAAACTCCTGAGCTCAAGGGATCCGCCTGCTTCACCCTCCCAGAGTGCTATCATTACAGGTGTGAATCACTGCACCCAGTTGGACAATGTTTTTTTAAAATATATAAATTTTGTTTGGGGGGGCCTTTTAGCATTAGAGTAGCATAAATTCACTCATTCTTTGCTGTTTTTCTGTCTGCTTATCTGTCTCTGATCCTCTATGTTATACTTCGAAAAGTTTATTTTTCTTCAGAGGCACGTAATTGGCAATAGCATGCAGTAGATAAAATAGAAATGTTCTGGCCATAAATTCACTAAGAAAGAAGAATATTTTCCTGGTTTTGTCAAACTCAGCTTTTTTGTCATTTCTGTTGAAGATCATTGTTGCTGTCCTGATACATTTCTTAGGTGTTTTTCTTTTTTATTTTTCTTTCTTTGTATTTAATTTTGTAGTCTTCAGAGCCTAATGGAATTTTTAATTTCCATACCGAGCATCCTGGTCTCTTTCATTTGCTTGTAATATTCTGTTATTCCTTTAGGGAAGTACTTTTCACATTCGGTGTGATTTTCGTGACAGTGTTATTCAAGGTATCTCAATAACCATTAGCCAGTTAAGCTAAGCCAATTGAATTCTATCCGAGGAAGTTCCATGTGCAGCATAACTAGTGATGAAGTAATTATACTGTTTGATCTCCATATGTAGTAAACTCCTTAGCTTTTACCTTCAGTATTAAACAGCATAGACATTTCAGATCAGACAGATCAGCTATCAATTCCATTAATTATAAAACTAAGTTGTTTTTTTTTTTTTAAATATAATGCTTACAAATTTTACACAAGACCCACATTGTTGTTATAGGCATTGAACAAGTAATAGCCATCGCATGGTAGTTTGTTAGAAGGTAGAAGTCTGGAATTCAAATCTAGGTAATTTTTAATGTTTTTCCTTGACAAGTTTTTTTATGGAAAATATGTGGAGATTTATAATGCTTACTCTGGAAAGGACGACAACCAAGGTATACCTTTGAGATTTTTAACTTAAGTCCCCAAATTTGGTGTATTTAAATTTCTGTTACATGTAAAGATATCCAAAGTATTTTCATGATACATTGATGATTTAACCAAATAAGAAAACTATGATTTGGGTGATAGTTTATGTATTTCTTATAGTGCAAATGGAATGCTACTTATGCATATGTGGTGAAACCATAAAGAACAGCATTTTTTAAACAAATGTACTGTGAATATTATTTGTAAATCTGTAGTGGCTAACATGTGGGCTCTGGCATGTAGTAGATGATCGGTATTGCTTGTTGACTTTATTTCTTGAGCAAACATTTATGTGGCACTTACTATATTAGATGTCTATTATCAATGCTATGATTTTCCCCTATGGACATACATGTACAGATGAGGAAACTGAAGTCCTAGAGAGCTATAAGAACTGGTCAAAGGTCCCACAACTGGAACTGTATTCATCTGATAAGTATGTTTGATTAATCACCCTAATAGGGTACCTCTGTGGAATGAAATTATGATCAACATGCATGAGACAAATATTTTAATTAATTGACATCATTACCTGGGTATAATAAAAATAACTGTGTTCACCTTTTAAACAATTATTTGAGTCTCTGGTATACTGTAAGAGATTGTACAGTGTACAACAGACTTCATAGAATTTACATTCCAGTGAAAATTCTGTGAGGATATTAGTATTTAAAATGCTCTTGTTTTAAGTTCTTTAAGGGTTCAGAGTATATCTTTTATCTCTGTATTCCTAACTTTCAGCTTAGTTCATGGTAGATACTAAGTAATTATGAGTAAAAGTAGGAAGAAGTAAATGAAATACAACCTATACTGTTTTTTTTTAAATTTTTGTTTTTGTTTGAAACTTTTTCTGAAAAATAAAATACATTCATGCAGAGAATATTTTATTATGTAAACATTGCAAAATATAATTATCATTAAAATTTCAAGTTTTAAATAAAGAGAGCTATATTATTTAGGAATAGAAAATAGTAACATTATTTAAAAGGGAAAAAATATTGTCTAACATTTCAAAGCATTCATATACAAAGTATTTTATGCAATATGCAGCAGCTAATTAAGATTTTCAGATTAATGGAGAAATGAAACCTATCTCAGTCTTTTCTTTTTAACTGAATTGTGATCACAATGATAGAGCACATAAATTAGAAAAATTTGAGTTTTCCAAATCTCACATATAGGAATAGGGACACACAATGGCATTTATCTTTCAAATAGCCTGTGAACTTGGAACTTCAGAACAAAGTGCATTGTAGTCTTTTCATTTATTAAAATAAAAATTGCAAATAATTTTCACTTTATTGGTTTGTCCTCAGTATATAATACTTAGATATGTAGCCTTTGACCTAGTAAGAATCAAAATAGAGGTGATTCTGCTGCAAGAATTTGTAATAATCCCTTCACTTTAACACATGAATGTGTTCAATATTGGCAAAAGAACACGTTGCTACCAAAACTGAAACAAGATCCTTGAAACAGAACGGATGTTGCCATGGAAAAATGAAGTAACACTCAGTGCAGCTGTGATGCATTAATGAATAGGATATTTTTTTTAAAAGATCATTTCTGTTTGGTGTGGCTCAGAGGGTCCCAACCAGATGGTTTCCATGAACATGATCTGACCCCCGGTTTGAGGACTTCTTACTGGCAGATTACTTCATTTTCTTTCCCTTGGATTGTCAGATCCTTACATTAATGCAAAATTTACTGCTGCAGATTTATATTCAGTAATATAAATCACTCAGCATTTTACATTAAAACTACAGTTTTAGACATACAGTTTAACAGTTATTTTAGAAGTGTAAAAAGATTTATGTGATAGTTTTAGTATGTATAATAAGTATAACATCATAATAATTTTGAGAAATTTGCATTATCTCTATGTTTTGAGCCTGTCATTAAAGGAATTCTCACTATGTATCGTATTATAGAAAGTTTATCTGTTAGGGTTGTTGTGTATTTCATGTTAATATTCTGTTGATTCTATATGCATTGCTTATGTTGTTTAGATTGGATGAAATAATTGATTTTTGAAAGAGTGACATTTTGATAAGTTTTATGATTTGAGAAATTATGACAGAATTTTAATTTGTCTCTATAGTGTGTACACACACAAATACATACACATGCATATTTATGTATGGGTAACATATTAAACCAGTTACCTCACACCACTGAATGCATTTGTCAACATAGCATGAAGACCTACATGAAGTGTTAAATACTGACACTTCATAGTTGACCTTTTAACCTGAATTAATAGAGGAGGTTATGTTTTTATTGTACCATTTAAATAGTGCACTTGAGCATCACTATTGTTAAATATCTGAAAACATAATTGTAATATACCTAAGACAATGTAGACTTTTATTTCTGAATAAATAAAATAGGTTGTAATCTTAAATGAATAACTTAACACACACATAGTTAAACTAAGTTGTAGGATATAATTCTAGAACTAAAAAAATTACTTTGTTCTTCATGAACTAATGCATTTATTTTTGCAAAATTTTGTTTATGGTTTTATTCACTGAATTTAATAATTCTGTGCCTAGAAATATGAGGCAAAGATGAACAGGTTTATTTATAGGTTGGCAAATTATTTATACTATCAAAGAATTCCAAACCTGTTACATATCATTATGCTCTCACTAAGGAAAACATTAGACCCAAGAGAAGTGATATTACCTTATCCTTAGTTATCTTTCATAAATATAGTCTTTTTGATAATACGTTTTTCTAGAATATCCCAGAATTTTTGATGTAAAAAAGTATTTTCATCACATCTTCAGACAACACATTTGTATGCCAAATATTTTATACAAAATCAATAAGACATAGTTTATATTTTCTTAATAAATAATTTAAGTATGTTAGACTTGTGAGCAATTTGTTAACTTGGTACAGGCTATTACTTTATAAGAGAAACTTAGACACTTTATCTTAGCCAAATGTTTGAGAAGTGATAGACAACTAAGACATATAAACTTTTACCTGTATTTCTTCTGAATTAAGAACTCATGATGAATTTAGTTTTGGGTTTGGGCTTACCTAGTTTTGCCTTAGCTCTCAAAGGACCTGGTAACTTAAATAACTATACTGGGTATAAAGAAGCATAAAAATTTTACATGAAATCATAATTGAGGTAATTTGAAGAATGAGAAAACCAGGGAATAATACTGTGATTTTTAAGTCTTCTGATTTTTCTTATTACCATTTATGTTTTTATATGCAATAAATGTGTGTATATACCTGAATCGTTATATATGTATGTAAAAGGAGAGTGTGATATAAACTGGTCTTTAATGTTTATCTAGTGCTATATACTGAACATTTAAAAACTTTTTTTTTTTTGCAGTTTTTGGCTGGTGCTGGGTTTGAAACTGCAACCTCTGGCATTTGGAGCCAGTGACCTACTCCTTTGAGCCACAGATACTGCCCTAAAAACTTTTTTCTTATATTGTAGTCTGTAAACCAAAAAAGAAAAAGCCAAATTCATGTTGAAATAATCTTTTTTTAAAAAAGAATAAGCAATAAAATGCTAGTCAGTTCTAAGGCCTTATCCGGTATTAACAAAAAATCTAATGAACTGCAAAAGAAAGGATTTTCTCACCTTTTTTTGCCAATACATTTCCTAACTCAATCATGTTTCTCAGAAAGAACTGTAGAAAGGCAAATATATTTTCATCTTTTGTTACTTTTGATCAAGTTTATGGCAAGAAAACAATACTTTTTCTTTTTTTCCTTTTTGTAATATCAAAACATTATTTATTTATTGATGCTATACTAGCAATTTCTTTTTCTTTCTTTTTTTTTTTTTTTTTTTTTTTGAGCTAGACTATCACTCTGTTGCCCATGGGAGGGTGCCATGGCATCATCATAGCTCACAGCAACCTCAAACTCTTTGGCTCAAGATATCCTCCTACCTCAGCCTCCCAAGTGGCTGGGACTATAGACAAGTACCACTATACCCAGCTAATTTTTCTATTTTTAGTAAAGGTGAGATCTTACTCTTGCTCAGGCTGGTCTCTAACTCCTGAGCTCAAGCAGTTCTCCCACTTTGGCCTCTCAGAGTGCTAGGATTATAAGTGTGAGCCACCATGAGTGGCTATATACAGGATGTCCATAAAGTTTTACATTGTAAACTACACTCGAACTTTATGAACACCCATTACTAATAACTTTTTTTATCCTGATCCCTTCCTCTATGTTTTTTGAGCAGAAAAATCCTCCCCCCCCCTTTTTTTTTTTCCAGAGTTTCAAAAAATAAACAACTAATATTAATAAAAATAGAAGATAATTTCAAAAACATTTAACTACACTATTTAATTTTGACCAAAGTATATTTTTTGAACAATAATTTTTAATTCAACTTGTTAATATGTTGTTTAGGATATTGCATCCTCATTTATAAGTGAAATATGTTTGTAATTTCCCTTTATCATAATATACTTTTTTCCAATTTTAATATCAGGTATATCCAGATGAAGTAGAATGAATTTGAAGTATTTCTTCTTTTTCTGTTGTCTATAAGATTTGGCATGATCTGTTTTTTGAAAATAATACTTTTCAACGGTTTTTTTTTTTTTTTTGTTCCTTAGTCAAAGTAACTCATAAAGAAAGAAATATGGGACATTTTCTTTCATTTTGTTTATTCTAGACAAGATGTTAGGTTTTTAAAGGCATGTTTAGTCTATTCCAAGTAGTTTAATTCTGCTTTCTTTTTTAGCTTGAAGTACAATCTTGTTGCGTGTTCATTCCAAATGATAGCCTGCCTTCCCCAAGTACTATTGTATCTGGTGACATTCCTGGAACAGTAAGAAGTTGGTACCATGGACAAGCCAGCATGCCAGGAACATTTGTCCTCTGTGTGCCTCAAATAAAGATTATTAGTGCTGGTCACAGGTATATGGAGCCTTTGCAGGAGATTCCATTTGTCATTCCACGACCCATCCTTGAAGAAGGTATATTTTTATAAATTCTTCCTGTGGTTAATATTTTATGATAATGCTTGTAGGTTTGTTGGTGTTTGTAAAGGTCAATGTATGTGAAAATCAGTTTTCTCAATTAAAAGATTTCCATCACCAAACTAAGTGAACTAGGTGATGGATTGTAATCCGTATCTTTTAATCGTATGTTAATATATATATATATTTTATCTGTAAAAGATCATATGTGAATTAACATAATCACTGTAATGTAAAAACAGCAAAAATTAACTTGGGAAGGAAGTTGGTGGGATGTTATCATTTGACTGAACTGAAATACTACAAATAACAAGGTGTTTGGTCTTTATTTAAGCCACTTAACTTACAATAGAATACTCTATGTAAATGCACGAATGTATTATTTTCATGAAGCATAATATATTTCTAGACTTCTCATTTCTTTGCCTAAAGTAAATAATTATGTGATGATTAGAGTCATAATTCTTTCCCCAGTACACGATTTCTTCAATCTGTGTGTTCAGTTGTGAATTCATACATCTTTGAACTTTGACATATTCATTTCAAAGAATATGTGAACCTGGAAAAGTGTCAAGTCACAAAGCAAATAATGTGAATATATATTTTAATAACAAAGCTCAAATTTTTGACAGTGCTAAATAGGTCAACACCTTGTTCATATTATTAAGATGTAAGTGTATGAATCCTGATACATTCAGATTACTATACATACTGTCAGTCAAAGGCATACATAGCCTGTATAATTTTTTACTTCAACTTTGATGTTGATTTCTCTCTCCTTTTTTCTGTACTGAAATTTTCATTGAATTGTACTTTTCTTAGATTTATCAGATGTAAGCATGAATTTACTAGCAGACGTTTTTGATCTTAACACGATTACCATTATCATAAAATCACAGAATTCTAAGGGTCAGAGGGAATTCTTCTTGTGCAATCTTTATCTTGATGCAAGGATTTTTTTCTCTAGCATCTTTGACATACCTATTCTTCACTGTTCACTTTTGGTTATTGGGAATTCTTTATTATTCTTATAGCTACTCTATAGCATATCAAAGATATGCTAACCTCATACTAAGTTGTAAAATGCTCCCTCTTTTTTAACTCTGGCATAATTTTTGTAACATTAAAATGACTCAGCCCTTGATTTTTTTGTTAAAATTTATTAATTTTTATACAACAGCTATTTAAGATATAATCCACATATAATAACATTTTTATTTTTAAAGTATACAATTTATTTATTTTAGTACATCATAGTTTTGTGCAACCATTGACAATATGGAATTTTAGAATAGTTTCATCCCCTGAAAAAGAAATATGTTAGTTACGCCATTAGCAGTTACCCTCTATTCCTCTTCTCTCCACCTGCTATCAACCACTAATTCTGTCTCTGTGAAATCACCTATTTTAGATATTTCATAAAAATGGAATCATACAATATATGGTGTTTTGTGATTGCATTGATTACTTCCTGTAATTTTCTCAAGGTTGATTTATGATGCAGCAGTCTTCATTCCTTTTTATGGTTGAATAATATTCCATTTCATGGACATACAAAATTTTCCTTATACATTCATTAGTTGAGGGACATTTGTGGTTATTTATAACTTTTGGCTTTTACAAACAGTTCTGATGTGGACTTTTTTAAATGGGATTTTGTATGCACATGATTTAATTTCTGTTAGGTACATACCCAGAGTGGAATTGTTGAGTCATATGGTAACCATGTGTTTAAGCTTTTGAAGAATTGGCAGACTGTTGTCCAAAATGTCTTGCACTATTTTACAATTTTACATCAATGTATGAGGATTCTAATTTCTGCACATCTTTGTCACTACTTGTTATTGTTTTATTTCTTTTGTTTCCCTCCCTCCCTCCTCTCCTTCCTTCTTCCTTCCTTTCTTTTTTTCTTTTTTATTTGTAGCCATCCTTTAGTATGAAGTGGTATCTCCTAGTGATTTTGATTTCCATTTCCATGGTAACTAATGATGTTGAGCATATTAAATATGCTTATTGGCCAGTTGAATATCTTCTTTAATATTTTCTCTCCTTCCTTCTTCCTCCCTTCCTTTTTTTTCTTTTTTATTTGTAGCAATCCTTTAGTATGAAGTGGTATCTCCTTGTGGTTTTGATTTCCATTTCTGTGGTAACTAATGATGTTGAGCATATTAAATATGCTTATTGGCCAGTTGAGTATCTTCTTTAATATTTTCTTCAAGTCTTTTGCTTACTTTTTCTTTTTATGAAATCATAGCTGTGTATATTATTGCAATCATAGGGTACAATGTGCTGGTTTCATATACAATCTGAAGTATTTTCATCAAACTAGTTAACAGACCCTTCATGGCATTTTCTTAGTTATTATGTTAAGACCTTTGTATTCTGCATTTAGTAAGTTTCACCTGTACCCTTCTAAGATGCACCATAGGTATGGTCCCACCAATAACCCTCCCTCCACCCATCCTTCCCCACTCCCTTCCCCTCCCTTTCTCCTTTCCCCATATTCTTTTGCTATAATTGGGTTGCTCACTTTTTGGTTGAGTTACTTACCTTCTAATAATTCAGTTGTGAGAGTTCTTTATATGAGGGGACTTCAACAAATTTGTGGGAAAATGGATTTAAAGGATAAAAATATAAAATTTATTTTTCAACAGAAGCTTGATCATATTTATAAATGATGATACTAGCCATTTAGTCTATTCTCAAAAATCTGATTATCCTGGAAATTTAAAAGATTAGTAAAGAGAAAGAAATTAGAAGATGCCAAGTCAAGGTTGTAAAGTTCAATGGCTAACGATGTTTCATCAAAATGCTCACAAAATTGCCTTGTCTGATGAGAGGAATGAGCAGGAGTGTTCTCTTGGGGTGGGGGGAAAAGATGCTCTGGTGAAGCTTCTCTGGTGTTTTTCTACTAAAGCTTTGGTTGACTTTCTCAAAACACTTTCATAATGAACAGATGTTATTCTTCTTTGGCCCTCTGTGAAGCCAACAAGCAAAATGTCTGGAACATCCCAGAAAACAGTTTCCATGACCATTGCTTTCCACCAGTCTGCTTTACTTTTCACTGGCCCACTTTCACCTTTTGGTAGCCATTACTTTGATTGTGCTTTGTCTTCAGGATCATACAGGAAAAGCCATGTTTCATCTCTTTGAAGAAACGTTTCAGGATCTTGACCCTACTTATTTAAATTTTCATTGAAAGCTCTGCTCTTGCTTGCAACTGATCTGAGTTCAGTGGTTTGGTCACCATTGAGTAGAAAATTTGTCCATGTTTAATTTTTTAGTCAGAATTGTGTAAGCTCAGTTAATTCTCAGTCCTCTTCAGTTAGGGCACAAATATGAATTTTTTATCCTCACAAATTGTTATGGATTGTCTGTCTGTTGCTGTGGGTTTCATTTTCAACGTTGTAACATGAAATTGTTGTAATATGAATATTTATTTGTAATACATTTTATATACTACATATGATATAGTATTATAATTATAGATTATATAATTTTATAAAATATATTTTGTATAATATATTACATATATATTTCTATAAATATAAATATTTATAGAGACTTTTTCCTTGCTGTATTGGAAATTATTTTTCCACTGTTCTTTCTTTTAATCTTAGAAATTAACACTCCTTCATGAAGTCAATTGTCATGAATTCAATTTATTTACCTTGTGTCTGAATACTTTTTAAAACACTTTATTCCTTCTCCAAATTAACAGATTACCATTTTCATATATTTTAAATCTCTTTTATTTTTAAAAATGTCATAAGATATCATCATTATTTCATAATATAATCATTTACATTTGGCTTGAATACAACTAGTTCAAGAGCTGGAAATCTTTCTCATAAAGTACCAAATAGAAAATATTTTCAGTTTTATCAGCTGTGTGGTTTCTGTTTTAACTACTCAAGTGTGCTTTGTAGGGCATAAGCAACCGTAGACGGTGTACCAATACATTGATATGACTGTATTCAGTGAAAGTTTATTTATAAAATCTGATGGTTGGCTGGATTTGGTTAAGTGCCACATTTGTTAACCCCTGTACTAATGCCTCAATAGTCATTCCTTTTTATAGCTCAGTCATTGTTTTTCTATCTCAGATCATTTAACTCCTGCCTGAAGTGCATCTTTTAGAATCCTTTATTATTATTATTATTATTATTTGTAATCTCACTTTAGCAAATTCTCAATTTTGTTTGTTTGAAAATATATTTTGTCTTTCTTTCAGAATAGCTGTTCTCAATCTGTGAGTTGCGACCCACAGGAACTATATTAAAGGGCCGCGGCATTAGGAAGATTGAGAACCACTGTTTTAGAAAGATATTTTGCTGAGTATACCGTCCTTTATATATAGTTTTAGTTTTCTAGCCAATTAAAGGTACTGTTGTGCTGATTTTCTTTTTATTGGTCTTTGGGAGACACATTGTCATTTCGTTTCTTTTCCTTTCTCTCTACCTTTTTAAGAATCTTCTCAGTCTTTGTGCCTTATGGTAAGTGTTAGCATGGGAGTCTTTTATGAGCTTTGCAAGTTTTCTGGTGTTATCTATTTAGACCTGTACCTCATTCTTTCCACACATGTATTAGACCTTTCTGCATTTGTACTACATATTCCTTGTCACTTATATGCTCTTTCATGTTTTTTTGTTTTTCCTCTTTGACTCGCTGGCCTGAATTCCTGTTAACTTAATTAATTTTGTTTTGCAGTTCAATATTTTTCTCATCGGTTGTATCTAATATTTCATTAACATTCACTGAATTTTTTTGTATAAACTTTTATGGAACTCTAATGGATCATACAGAAAACTCACAACACTTAGCATAACTTGATACATTTTTACAGGATTCAGATACATTTTTATTTTAATTTTATTTCTATCTTTTTTGCAGTTTTGTTTTTTTTGGCTGGGGCTGGATTTGAACTTGCCACCACCGGCAGCACACCAAACTTGATACATTTTTATCATATAAACCTACACATGTTACCAGGACCTGAATCAAGATCAAGAATATTCCTAGCACCCAGATGATCTCTGTCCCCTTGGCAGTAACTATTTCTTCAAAGGCAAATTATATCTTAACATTTAAAATCATACATTAATTTTTCCGTTTTTAACTTTACAGCATTTTCTTTATTGAATTTAAGATTTTATTTATGATATTCTTTTTAACTTGATTCTGTTAAAGCCTTCTTTTTTTATGTTTTCAAGGCTTCCTTTTATTTCTTAGTCCATAAAACATTTTATGTTATTGTCTAATAACTCTTGTCTCTCTACTGACTCTTGCCTACTATGCCTAGTATTCTTTGTATACTCCTTGGTTGTTCTTTTATTTTGGGAGCTGCTTACTTTCCTTGGAAATTTCTCTATAGAAATTTTTTGTAGACTATCCTGAGAGGTTCTTCTTGTGAAGGTTTTGATTATTTCTGACATACTGGCATTATCAGCTCAGGACTACTTGAAACTAAATTCTTGATTAGAGGCTTTTATGACACTTATATAACAAAAACTCAAACTATTACCTCTTATCTGGGCTGGCTTATGTGAAATTTTCCACTTATATTCATGGTTTTATTGTCTGGTAGCATTTGTGAAAGGGTCATATAAGCAGAGGAAGAGCAGGCCAATTCTGTTTTCCTAACATTAATATGGTAGCCATTTGCATACCAACTTTATGTTCTGTTAGTTTCTGCACTGCTAGTGGGTTGCTTTGGGCTTTGTCTTCCTTTAGCTTTTAGTTGACTTTAATTCAATTGTGAAAACAGCTGCTTACTTTTACCAGCTTTGAAGTGACTCATATTTTCTTAACTTACCTGTGAATTTCTGTCTTCCTCAGTCCTTGACCTTAAAAACCTTAAAAATTCTTATTGTTTTTTGAAACTCATTAATGACTTTAAGAAGGTATAATTTGTATGTGTGACCACATGTGTGTAAACCTATGTGTATAAGTTCTATGCATAGTATGTATCATAAATTTTTATAAATCCAGTATATTCATCATTTTTGTTTTAGCAGAAGAATCATTCAAGACACTGAGTTTACCATGTTGCTGTGAATATTAATAGAATTGCTCAGTGATTTTTTAAAATGCCAGGATAATATCATATTCCCTTTTCTTAATGGTTTTTATAAAAGGACAGATATATACTGCCTACTATTCTGCATGCGTTAATACTCATTTAAAACTTCTTATTACTACAAACTCCTTATTTCTAGTACTTGTACTTTTCCTATGATAAATTTTAGTCTCATCTTGTTTCTTAAATATATTAGGAATGACTTAAGAACTATAGAAGTCTCCATCTTTAAAGCACAAAATGTTATTATATTTTCTGATTTTTTTCCTCGGATCTGAGTAAGACAGAAACTTAGTTTAGTTTGAATTTCTTAAAAAAAAATCACATACCAGATGGAAAGGGCTTGAATCAAATAGAAACTTCCAAAGTCTATTTTTCATACTCCCTAAGAGAGTATAAAGTGACTATAAAATCAACATTGAAACATAAAGTAGAAACAATTTTTAAACCATATGGTCTTTCTCATTGGCCTAACCTGCCCTGAGGAAAAGAGATTATTTCAAGACATTTAAATCCTCTTTAGGTCTTAAAAAACTATAGATACTAACTTCTTATGAATAGTTTTAAATTTGTATTTTTTGTTCATGTATAGTAGTGTTTATAAAAATCTTTGAGTATAATCTTTTGATGCATATGTATAAAGAATTGTTTGCACTTTATCTTTATACATGTATACAGATGAAGAAAGAATCTATAGTTCTAGAATCAGTATGCACTTGATAGCTTACCCTCTGGCCTAAGTCATTTGCTATTTATTTATCTGTTCACTTTGCATCTTTAAAAAAATTGTGATGTCTTATCTGCTGTCATTACCTGTATTATTCTCATCGGCCTGTTTTATTTATAATGCCCCCCCCCCACACTGTCCTTTCACTGGTTTCTGAATGAAGATAAGTATTTTCAGTTATTCACATTCAATCATCTATGAAGTGGCTAAATCCATATATCTTCCTAGCATACCCCTTGCCAGTCTACTTCTTTGATATTATTGTTTTATGTTTGACTTATTGTTGTTCAGTAACTGCTTCTCATGGATGGTTTGGGGGAAATGAGAGAAAGTAGAAAAAGTGGCGGCAAAGAGATTACTTATATATTGGAGTTAGCTAGTACAGTTGTTAGGAAGAAACATGACTGTCAGAACTAGGCTAGTGGTGAATAGAGATAAAGATTCTGGGAAAAATATTTAAGAAGTTAACAAAAATTATCCCAAATCAGTAATGGAATTAGTTATAGATAAGGAAGAAGAGGAAAATATGTAGATTAAATCCTTGTTCCTTAGCCAGAATGTCTCTGTACACATGTATATAGTTAATATGGTTAGGAATAGTTTTTGGTGTGCAAGGTGAGATGGATGAATTTACTTTGACACATATTGTAAAGTGCTTATGGGACATTCTGGTAAATAAATATGACGAGCTTCTGCATGTATAGACTCAGACCTAAAAAGAAAGGTTATTGTTATCGATACAGAATAACTGGGAAAAGATGAAAAAAGATGAAATTATTCAAAGTCACTTAACATAGTAACAAATTAAGTCAGATCCACACATAACAGGGAACACCTCCTGTGTGTGGGTTGTGAAAGAAATTTACAGTTAAAACTAAAAAATGAAAGGTTAAGTAGAAGAAAAATCCTTAGACAGTAGTTTTATGGAAGACAAAGTATTAGATTATTTACAAATGTAGCAGCCATGCCCAATAAGGTAAATGTTAAAAAGTATCAGTCAGATTTAACAATTTTAGGTCATTATTTCTTTTATCACAATAGTTTCAGAGGAATGATATTAATGTATGCAAAATGATGGTGGCTTGAGGCCTGAAAGGCAAATAAAGAACTGATACAATAAATCAATATTTTTTTAAAAGAACATTTGATAATGACAGGAGAGAAAGATGATATCTACATATATTTGTAACTTGACATTCTTGGTTGCTAGCAACAGAAACCAAGTCAGGATAACTTGGGCATAAATGGAACTTAATGACACATTGTCTATATTCTACTGTAGAAAATAACTTTTTAAAGTTAAAATTTCCATATTAATCCTACCATTTGACTCTGGTGGTGATGAAGATCATGTGTTCAATTACGATTTTCCTTTCTTTCTTTCTCCTTTTTGTTGATTGTCCTTAAAACTCCAGGGCAGTTAGTTTTATCTTTATCTTTGGTATCACTTGGTTATCATTCTTTGGTTTCATATTTCTATTATATTCATAAGTCTTTGAAACCTGTTATTTAGATTCATGATGGAATGGAGCACTAAGAACAGATTCCTCTGTAACTCAGTTTGTATGTTCAAACATTTTATTTTATTTATTTATTTATATTTTATGACAGAGCCTCAAGCCGTCACCCTGGATTGAGTGCTGTGCCATCACAGCTCACAGCAACCTCCAACTCCTGGGCTCAAGTGATTCTTCTTGCCTCCACCTCACAAGTAGCTAGGATTACAGGCGCCTACCACAAAGCCTGGCCATTTTTTGGTTGCAGCCATCATTGTTGTTTGGCGGGCCTGCGCTGGATTCAAACCCGCCAGCTCAGGTGTACATGGCTGGTGCCTTAGCGCGTTGAGCCACAGGCACTGAGCCAAAAGTTTTTCCTTATTTTATATTTTTTGTATATATTATATATATATATATAGTTTGTTTGTTTTTGTATCCTCTGTAGCACTTACAAATATTTATTTAATCGAATCAAATGTTTATAGTCTTAACTGTCCTCATTTTTATGGGAAGCAACTAATATACTGTGGCTTTTCTCTCCCTTTTTTTTTTTAATTGTCTTTATTATTAAATCATAGCTGTGTACAATAGTGCAATCAAGGGGTACAATGTGCTGGTTTCATATATGATCTTAACTATTTTCATCAAACTGATTAACATAGCCTTCCTGGCATTTTCTCAGTTATTATATGAAGACATTTGTATTCTGCATTTAGTAAGGTTCGCCTGTACCCTGCTAAGATCACCGTAGGTATGGCCCCAACAATTACCCTCCCTCCACCCCAACCTCCCCCATCCCCTCCCTACCCTTGCCCCTTTCCCTATATTCTTGTGCTATAGTTGGGTTATACCCTTCATACAAAAGCTATAGATTAGCTTCATAGTAGGGCTGAGTACATTGGATACTTTTTCTTCCATTCTTGAGATACTTTGCTAAGAAGAATATGTTCCAGCTCCATCCATGTAAACATGAAAGAGGTAAAGTCTCCATCTTTCTTTA